>KN885124.1:50815-61536 GCA_000934455.1 Apostichopus parvimensis
AACGGCAGTGATTTGGGTTTATTGTTCATTGAACGATGACAAAAAAACGTCATGGGAATCATGGTTCATTAGCAATCCAGACTTACGGGAAGTTGTTCTACAAGAATAAACCTGCATTTCAATTTCCTCTCCTTTTTCCGTATCTCTGCACCAGATCACCAACAACATAACATCACTTCACTGCAAAGTATCTGGACCAATCACTGTATCAGGTTTGCCTTTTAGTTTTCTTTGTATTATTCAGTATTGACATATGCACTTTAACATGTTCTGCCAGATTACTATGGGGGGTGGGGGGTTTAACAATTCATGGTTGGCTAGTAAACGTCACAGTACAAAAAAAAGCAGGATATTTTATCACCAAAATCTAGATTACGCGATTCACCGATTGACGTCTGTCGTGTTTTATGTATGCACACTCGGTTTAATTCCTTTTGAAATATTTCCCTGTTTACAGAGCAGCAATTGTCAAGAGGATGCTAGATGGATTAGATATTGCTCCTGTACTAGACACTAAAATTGATGCAGGTAAGTTGTCATGGTAACCATCTGACATTCATAAAATCTTGAGTCATTTGACTTCATCAAATTTCCATTTCTATGATATTCATATTGTACACAAAAAAAAAGGATTGTGAATTGACCGACATGAAGACATTTTAAATATGAAATATGAGGCACTGTTTTATGCAAAGGGACAATTTCCAGGTTTTCACGTAGGGGGAAGGGGGTGGGGGGAGGGAGGGGGTACACTATGCCATGTCTCCCTCCCATCTCCACCACTCTTCTCCTCAGTCCATAGCCCCTGGACAAAATTAACAAAAAAGAAGCATAAAGTTTAAGCAACACAACTTGGGTATGTATGTGCGTACAAATAAATAGAAGATTAAATGGACATGATTAGTTTTGGTTCATCGGTGGGAAGGGAGGGGGAGGGGAAGGGGGCGGCAAGAATACAAGTTTCTATGCTGTAATCATTTTCTTTATTCTATTTCAACACAGGAACAGGTGAAAAGAAACACGTTCCATGGCAGGAGGCTAGAGAGAAAATTTCCAAGCAGAGCGAGCGATTGACCCTTGGTCTGCCTTCCAGCACACATCAACCTTTACTCAAGAGGAAGCGTTGTGGTCAGTCCTTAGATTTGATTTTCACTCTTCCTTCCATTTTCAATCTAGCCATCTGTAAAATTTCCCTTTTGGATTTTCAAAGTGGAGAGTATCAGCAGATATGAACATTTTCTTCCATATTTACTGACCCATGGATATTAAACAACTTGTTTATCGTTGTTAAATTTTAGTCATTTCTTTCTATTTATTAGATTTAGAGGAAGGATTCCCTTTCCTAATGTTCATAATAATAAGACCTTTGTCTGAAATTTCTATAACAGTTATTGCTTCGCCACAGAATGTGATGAACTGCATCATCCTGACAACAACCAATGAATAGAGAGTCGGTGATCTCTGCTCTTTCTCACCCACATGTGATTATATAATTTTATATTGCTATGTTTTTTTAATTTTTTTATTGTTTTTTATTATCGTTTAGTAGCGGTGTTTTTTTATATTGTTGCATTTGGCTTTTACATTTTATGTCTTATTGGTTCTATATATTTAATATTTAGGTTTTTGTTACTATTTGTTTTTAGGTTTTATATTTGTCAAGCGCTTTGAGCAGCTTTGCTGATTATGCCCTATATAAATAGTACTTATTATTATTGTGTATTTGCTAGTTGTATGCATGTGTCATGACATGTCATGGCATGTACACAAAGACATGGAAATAAACTGTTATCACATTTAACCTTTTCTCTTTCTTTCTCCAAACTAGAGAGCTTAGAAGACAGGATAGCACACTTTACAAAGAAAGGGAGAGGTCCAAAGGTCAAATCAAAAGAGGGCGACAGATTGGTTGACGATGATGTATCTGAGACTATGGATTCAATCTGAAACTAAATCTTCTCTACAGCAAGAAGCTGGTGGAAGAAAAAGTGAAATGTGTGTGTTGACATTGGACGAGTGCAGTTGCCACAAATAGGTTTCAAATGTTTGACAAGGTTTGCCAGTGACACTCTGTCCTGTATGAAGAGATCGGAAGTTCCCTCGTAACATTTATTTTGAACATTCCTCCCCTCATTCCGTTTAGGCTGTCAGTTATTAATGTACATACAGTCGTGTGAGCTGGTATGGATTGGTTAGGAATTGGTGAAGAGGGTCTAAGGTAGGGGTTATTAATTGTTTTACAAAGGTCAAACAGGATAGGGACAGAAGATGGCAAACTCTCGCTACTCGACGTAGCTTCAGGAATGTGCAGAGTAGCTACTAGACCAGGAGGATACTCATAACTTAAAGGTATTGAAGATTCGCCCCAAACCACGTGCTGGGCTCTGAAAAAGTTAACTTTCCGTTGCTTGCAAATGACGTTTTCTTCTTGTCACTACAAAATGCAGACAGTAATGAAACGTGATACCTTGTTATCTTTAATCTAGACCTGAGATGTCCATCGCTGCTATGTACACTGTGATGTGGGTATTGACCGTAGCTGTATGTATAGACTGTACACTAGTGTCTAATTACTGACGGTAGCAAGCAGTCTGTGTATTTTCTGGGATCGATGGTGGTGTCCAACACTTCTGTTACACCTCATTCGAAACTAGGTCAGATTACCCGCATGAGACGTTTCTTTGTGCGCGAGTCTCCACACCCTTTAATACCTTAGTGGCCTTCATACCCAATTAGTGTTCATCATGGAACAGATTTAAATCTTTTGTTGGTTGGATTTGGCCTGCTGGCCGCCTTTTGAGAACCGCTGGTCTAAGGTATCCAGCCAACTCACATATATTGATGACTTGCGATTGAACAGAGTTTATGCAACTTGTTTAACTGCTTTGATGATGTGACTTTAATAGAAGTCAATGGTATTAAATTGGAGGTCATACACAGGTAAAAATTCTTAAAAGCTTTTAATCGCAATAACTTCAAAGGTAAAGCTTGAGTGAACTTCATACTTAAAGTCAATGCATCTTTTAAGGACCTTGTCTGCACAGTACACATTAAATGTTCTCATCTTAAATGTGGCAAGGAATCACTAAGTCTAGGAGCTGCTGGTTCTAACAATGTTTTTACCTAAAAATTAGAATAAAACAACCTGTTAGCAAACTGTTTATTCACTGTTAGAGAATGTGTAAAAGTAAGAGGGCCTGAAGAAGCTGAAAGCCTGAAGAGACTTTCAGGCTCTGAAGAAGTTCCTTCTAGGATCGAAACGTCAGGCCCGCTTACTTTTACACAATGTTTTTACCTGTACAATTTTCTAATTGTGAATCAAATTTTAATTTTTCGTTTATAATTTTTTTACTTTGTAAATGATTTGAGACAAGAAGTAGAGAATAAATCAATAAGAAATCAATCAAGAGATGTTAATGTTTCATTCTTTGTAATTTGTTGGCGTCATTCGTAGCCCAACAGTTAATCAACCTTCAGTGGCAAGATTTTTAGTGTGTACCATCAACCCTATGCTCACGGCAGATCCATTGAGTAACACAACAAGAGCAGCAATGCTGCAGAAGATCAGCTAAGATTCTGTTCCAGAAATTTGTTTTGATTGACAACATTTGCGACAAATATTTGACATAGGCAGGTTAATGATGTCATTCCCCTTTCCACACATCTCCTTTTACCCTAGCCTTATGCTCCTTCTTCGAAGACATAGATTGTTACAGTGTTAGAAAGTTGTAAACATTTGTTTTGAAAAAAGACAAAGATAAATGTTTCTTTTTTTTATTCTAATTGAAATTAAAAATGATGAAAGATAAAAATCAGTAAAAGGCAATTATTACAGCTAAGTTGGGTTCTTGAATACTTAAATTACAGAGCTGCATTTGTAGTATCCTTAAACCAGAATTCAAAACTGCATTTGAGGTTTGATGGATGACTTCATCGTAACAGGGTATAAGCCAATGCTATCCTTGTAAGATATCTTGAAAATGGTTTTCACTTTTTTTCCCGAAATGGACTGATTTGAACGGTTGTTAGGCCCTAATTACTGCAGAGTGAATACGAACCGCCCCTTGTTTATCCCCGAAATATTTCCCGATACTGTCATATTCCGGGAAATTTCCTTCAAAGTGGAGACATTGTCACAAACTTACTTTATACAATAGATCAATGTACGTATTAATAGGGATAATCTATGCCCTATTGCAACAATAAATAACCCACAGTTTATGCACTTCGCAGTTTTCATTCATGCAATAACACGCAAAACATTATCTCCTAAATCTGCTAGAATGTTGTGGATATCATGTTTGGCTTGTGTTGACCCAAAATTTGCCCCAGAAAATTGTACCCCAACGATAAAAGAACGACCTGCAACTTGTTTACAATCGACGTACCACAGAGAAACGTTTAATAGCTGCAATCGGCTCCAAGAATAGGGGTCATTCTCACATGTCATATTCCACACACAAACTGGAAAACCCCAATTGCAAATGTGCTAAGTATAATCCTTTTACAGAGAATGACATTGAACTGGATAGGAAGCCTGAATAACAAGTAATATTTGACTTGACCGAGTCTCCCACGGGCGGAATTATTTCCCAAAATGAAAGGATACTAGATGGAAGATATTTCGCTACTCACATCAAAATGCATACTGGTCATGAATACTAAAAAGTTAAAAACAAATTTATGATCATTGCATATGATCTGTACGTGGCCTACATCCATCATAACTGAAAACTTTACAGGCCGTGCTTGGAACCTCACATGACGACAAAGATATTTTCCTAAACAACTTTGGTTCACCACCATGCATTCAAACGTAATATCCACAATATTGCAGCAGATCATTGGACAAGCGCTCTAGGAAGAGTAGCCTTTTTCACGTTTTCAGACCTCTCGTGACCTCGAATGATCATCAAATTGCTAAACTATGATTGCATGTATGAAAACTTAAAGAGGCCATGACACGAAAAATCCAACTAATCGAGAGTAACTTCCTCTGAATCTATGAGAAAATCTATGTTCAAAACTATCCTCATCACCTTGAAAACCTCAAGGACTAATTACTAATTAACGTTTTAATATTCGCATCCGAAAATAGATACCTGAGAATGCGATTTCACAACAAGACAATGATGACGTCATGTTAGGAACACAAGTGCCAAGCCCAGGCATGTACCGGATGCGCGACGATCATACCGTTCCATACACACGCACATTTACACTGAGAGAACAACCACTGTATTACGCTATATCGTTAGAAATTTCAAGTTTGTGTTACAACTGTTGTAAACTATCCGAGAGAAATGCCGGTCCGTTGTGTTGTTGGGGGCTGCATAAATATCATAACCCATGCAACTAGCCTTCATCCATGGCTGAAGGACGAAAAAAACACGACGATTATGACCAAGTTAGTGCACAACACCAGCGCCGATTTCACTGGGCCTAGCCAGTATGCAGCTCCATATGAGGCGAACACTTCACGGAAGCATACTAAGATCCCTCCTTTTTGTTATGAAATAAAACAAATGGACTTTAACGGTTCGACATAAGAGAGTCATTCTTCTGTCAAGTAATCCACAAAAAAACTACTCTGAAGACCAGATCGGGGAACAGGAAACCTCCAATGGGGCAAGTGGCGATCCTTGGGAGGTAGCGCGCCGAGCACTAGTAGTACTAGTATTAGCGTTACTACACTGAAGTCGCAATAGACGAAGAGATTTTGCTGTATCATCTAAATTAACACCCCCTTCATTGCTCTATTGTATACTAATAAGCTATGAGGTCAGCTTCAGAAGTGATGGGTTACATCTTCTTGTGAACAAATCTCAGTGCCCCAATTTATTTCTGGAATATGCTGGATCAGTTAGTTATAGCAATTATTTCTTATTCCTATTCCAGGAAAACCATTTTTTATGTTGTGGAGGGAGTGGGGGTAATGGGGATGGGTCAAAATAGGTAGGTAAAAAGATTTTATTCCAAAGGGTGTTTCATTAAATCTCAAAGCGATTTATTTTAAAGTCACAGAGCCAAAAATTCACACAACATAGTTCAAGTCTTAAATCATTGAACAAAATTTATTCAATATCAGTTCTAGACAGTCATTCTGGACAATCTGAACAAGCCTGTGACTAAACTAACATTAACAACAATCATTGTATTTTATGACATAAAAGTAAAACTGTACTTTCCATAAACATTATCATTCCTAAATTACACTAATGGAATTTGTGACATCAAAGGAGGTTTAAAGAAAACAACTTACATGAAATGTTTTGCTTTAAGCCTACAAAGTAGTTGCATATCCATCGCTATCAATCGTTGTTGTGACAAATTAATTAGAATAATCCAGAAGCAAATACAATAAAGGGTTATTTAAACCAAGAAACACTGCACGAAGTAACTCACATGCAAAAATGTTACCCATGCACGACGACACATACAACACTGACAGGCAACGTGAAACACAGCATCACATGCATTAAAACAATCGAAGACCATTAACAGGGTGTACTGCTGAGTTTCTGAAGAAAGGCTGTAAAACAAACCAACTGCTGCTGAAGAAACAAAGTCTAAACATTCAAGAGTTCTGCTGCCTCCATTGGTCTTTATTATGACTTTTCTGTCAAATATCATTGATGATATGGATATTTTGGCTTCCAGATTAAAGGTACGAAGCAAACGTCTGGGAGGTAAATGCTCCTAAAAAGGTCAATGCCCGTTCCCTTATGCACATATTATATGACATCACGGTCACGCCAATACTTGTGTCCAAATGCTTCAAAACATGCCTTTTCTTTCATTGTTGATGTTGGGTCTGGAAAATAACCTTTTCATCCTGAATTAAAAGTCTTGAATTTCAATATATCAACACTGAGGGAACCCTGACGGATTGATAATCCAACACAATCGTAGTTTAGAAATGGTGTTTCTGGAAGAATTTCTCAACCAAGGCTTCCTATACAATGAGTTTTCTCCTGGCAACTTGAATCCAGTGTAATGACCATTGGCTGGAAACTCACTTCTGATCCTTTGGACTGCACATGATGGTAGCACAACCCTGACGTGTCTTGCTAGGAACCCCAAGTACAATTGAACCTGTTGACCGTAGGCTATGTATCTGTACTGCCTGGGGAAAAATTTATGAAAGTTCAAAATGTATTAATGTTGGCCCATGATGTCCACAATAACAAGTAGGCATACAATGTACAGTTATGGTTACATTTGTTGTGATTTTACACCTTCCATGTATCATGAATCATTCTTTTGTTTCAGAAAATTGATTTGCAAAACTCCAGGCCAAAGTACTAGCCAAGTAATAATGAGTATGAAATAACACATATGCCTACCTAGCATGGCTGCATAATGCAACTTACATCCCCGAGCCAAACTTTCAGTATGCAACCAACCCTACTAGTACTAGTAATAGCCAACACACAGTACATATGGGTTGTAAGTTACCGTAACACAACGCACAATACGGTTTAGTGGGTTCCGCGAATTCCAACAACACATGCACAAAATGGACTGGATTTTGTTTTTAAATGCTTTGTTAATAAATTCTTACCACGTTGTATGTTCCTTGCAATCGTTTCGAACGGATTTCTTCTTCGATATGTTGTGGAGCTTCAATTTCGGCTCGTTTAACAGGCTCGAACTGATACGGTTCTAACACCTCCGGTCCACCCTCAACGTTCGGTTCAATATTGGCATGATCATCGCCTTCACTCTCTGCTTCGAATATGAGAAAGGGCACTCTAATTATAGCCCAATTTCACTGCCTGGTGAAGAACCACTATCACTTTGAACTTCGGTTGCCGCAATTGGTTCTGGATCCGCCATTTCACAGGAAATTTTGATTTGATATCGCACTTGAGATCGGTGTTTTGTTTAGTAACTACTATAGGTATGTGTACTTATCTACTGTGTACGTGAATGGTATGTTCGGAGGATCGTAAGCAGCGACGACAAATGTGTTCAAAACGTGACGTCACATGACGTCATGCGAATCGGAAAATTTTCGAGTAAACAAAGTTTCAAACGCCGAAAAGGGTAAATTCATTCTCAATTTTCGACTTGAAAAATCAAGTTTTAAACTGGCAGAGTGGTTGATACATGTTCTAGAGAACATTCTTTGATGGATCCCAAAAATATAGGACTTTGAAATTTTCGTGTCATGGCCACTTTAACTCATACAACCACTGACGAAATTTCAGTCATATCGAATGAGAAAATGACGAAATGGTAGTCGTTCAAACACGGTTGCAAAGGGTAACAGAATTTTGCCAGAATCGCACGATTGCTATACTATAAAGCTCAAATGAAAGCTTTCAGCTGAGCTAACAATACAAATATGCATATTCATATGCATGGAAATACCTCTGTGTGTGATCTCTAATTAGATACAATTGAATAATTTAACATTACATGCGCCGATGTACATACTATAATGTTGATGACGTAATCCATCCTTTATCTAATCATTTACTGTCGTCACTCATTAACAAAGAATTGTTAATGTCTTGTTTGTTAATTAAAACCCTCGAGTAATACATCCACTGATTATATCTCTGTGGTAAGATCTGCCTTACAGTTTAATTGATGTCGCGGATTAGGTAACAACGCGCCGTCACGCCCTAAGTATTACGTGAATCACACTCACGTCGTATTACTTGCTGTTAGATAGATACATTTAGTAAATAAATTAATCGAGACGATAGCGCTCGTCGCATTCGCTAAGATCAACAGATTTACTTTCTTTAAAACGGGGGTACTCGACACACTTGCGGCATCTTCAAAGGAATTTGAGAGCTGAACGAGAGAGTAATAGTATTAAGGGCTATAAATAAATATATATGCTTGCTTGTATATATTTTCGCTCTAAGCTTGGAGCTAGTTGGTAAACATCGCAGGTTTAATGTAAATTATAGAGAAGCGATTACAAAGTACGGATTTGTATGTCATAGCCCATGGTAAACGTGCCAAAATGCGATCCATCATATGGCCTATAGTCGTGCAGTTTGATTGTTGCAAAGTAAGGTTACCCCGACACCTACGTGCACCATCTACGGGAGAAGGGCGAGTGGCTGCGACGGGGAGCATCGGGTGGCAGTGCATGGGTGTTTAGCATTATAATGGTCATTGGCCCCTTTCCGGTTGTTTCATATTTTATTTTTAACTCTGTCCTGAATGCTCCATCCCGTTCTCCAAGATTGTCGTAGTCTATATATCCCTGCAAAATAACATCAGCAACAAAATTCCGAAGTTTTTCGCTTTTTTAAGTTTTAGTACACAAATATTAGTTGATCATTGGAGTATTTAGGAATATTAATATGACTCCGAGTCGAAACTTCATCTCGTGTTTAGAATTACTTGAAGAATATATCCAACAATCTCTTCCGTTTAAAATTAATAACATCTTCCTAGATGTGATATACGGTAGGCCTATAGATGGCAAATCATATTGCATTTATACACCGGGCACGTAACCAGGCTGAGACATGGAGGGACCATACCCCTTCCACCTGCTGCCCTTATACAGACTATTGTGCCACTTCATCCCCCCCCCCCTCTCATTTGTGCCACCATCATGTTTGCATAAAGGGGAAACCTCCTCACTTTGTATGACACAAATATTGAGCACCGTCCATACATTGTTTGTTTCCTGCCTTAAATTATTGAAGTTCAAATTCAGAACTCCCTGGCTACGGGCTTATATAGTCGGTTATCGATTCGGTATTTCCATTCTAACTCAGCGCATTCTCTGTTACACAATACCCTTACACTAGAGCGGACGTCGAAGGGGAAAAATTGCAAAATCAATCAATAAAATATGACAACTTTTCTCATTAATAACAAAATGGCCATTACGGACTAGTACAAACTTAAAACGGATTTTCCTTTCCTTGTCATTCAACCTCTGTTGCAGATGACGTCATATCACCAGACTGAAATATCCATCAGGAGTGGATCCGGGATTTATAAACAAATATATATATATATGGGTGTGGCGCTGGCATCATTGAACCCTGTTCCCGAACAATTGTGCTAATAACTACTTTTGAATTTTTGTGGGAGGTTGCAAAAAGGGTGCAACCCCCCGCCCTCTCTCCCCTTCCATGCCATCTGTATCAACGCATGTATTGCAAAAGGTTGCTGTTATGTGGAAAGAGAGAGAGAGAGATCGATAAAAGAATAAAAACATGTTAAAAACTACAATGCGTATATCCCTATATCTTTAGTAATATAAAGTGTATTACTGAAGTATATAGAATATGCATGATTGCGTTGATATACCTGTCACGTGTTGCGCCTCGTCCCGAGACACCGTTGAAAAGCCGGGAATTTGCTTACGTCAGACGCAGACGTCTCGTGCACCTATCTATATGTGATAACCTAATTTATGAGACCATAAATATACCGACTAACCTATCCAACTATCCTTTCTCTTTAAGGTACCTGGCAACACCAATGGATGGCATCCACAAATGTCGTTCTGTGGTGACATCACGACAGTTGTGGATGAAAACGTATTTGAACAAATCATTTTGCGACAGAGGAAAATAACATTGTTAGAAAAAAATATATTTCGATGACACCTAGAACTCAGATCGCACTGGTAGCTATGGTTACGAACCAATTGAAGGACATATCAAGGACAAGTCAGTAACAATGACGATATAACGAAAGTTTAGCTATATGCAAAGTGACATCACAACCCTTCC
>KN885125.1:0-13426 GCA_000934455.1 Apostichopus parvimensis
AAAATTGTCAGTTGTCTTCAACTTGCATTTTGTACATGCATACTGTATACAGGTTATGTACATGAACCCACCACCGGTTAACAGACTTGATAAACATGTACATGGTTTAATTTAGAGATCTATACAAGATCCATGCCCTACAGCAAAATCAATTTATCAACAAAAATGTCCTAAATTTATCATTATCAACTGCTCAAACTGGGACCGGTTCATTGTACAAGAAACAAGATACTCCCAAAGTGGTCATTAGGAGGCTTAGAAGATATCTAAAGTATACCGTAACCGTAAGAAATTGAGTTTCTACTGGCTTAAAGTTTTGCATGATCGTTTTATTAATACAACAGTAGGCCTACTCAGATTCGTTATTTCTAATCACCTTCTTCCAATCAAAATAATACCTTCAAATTCCAGGAAAATGGATGGTCTTCATTTAAATTTCAAATTTTAAAGGGAATATATATAATTTAAGCAAGTTTACAATCTACATTGCTGATCAGGTACCCAGGACTTAAATGGATTATCCTGAATTTAAAAACAAAATTAGTCTAGGTTCGTGTAAAGGGTGTGAAGACTTGTGAAAGAAACGTCTAATGCCGGTAATCTGACTTAGTTTCGTATGAGGTGTAACAGAAGTGTTAGACACCACCATCGATCCCAGAAAATACACACACAGCTTGCTACCGTCGGTAGTTAGACACTAGTGTACAGTCAGTACATACAGCTGCGGTCAATACCCACAGCACAGTGTACAAACGATACAGCGATGGACATCTCAAGTCCAGCTAAAGTTAACAAGGTATCACGTTTCATTACTGTCTGCATTTTGTAGCGACAAGAGAAAAACTTCACTTGCAAGCAACGGAAAGTTAACTTTTTAAAGATGGCGGCACGCTGTTTGGGGCACGTCTTCAATGCCTTTAAATAGAAATATGCCACTTTTAAGTGAAATCAAAACTGTTAGATTTGTTAACATATTCGACTTGTTTGGAAATTGTCAACCCAAATAGGGCATTATCTAGCAGTTTGAAGAAAGTTGTTTCTATGATCAAACTTTACTGTAGCTCTTTATAGAAAGCATTAACTTCATTTGAAATGTCCAACCTACTTTGGGAATTTCCCTAGTTTTATGATAAGTACGTACACATGTACAGTGCTATCACATTGAGATTGGCCCAAACATCGGCTCAATAAACCTGAAATAATCTCTGAAAACGTCAGTAAGTACTAAACCACCAAAATGACAGCTTCAAAAGACTTCATATCACGCTCCAGGTGTGCCTGTTCTCTCTGACAACATCAGGAGTAAAGTTTAATCAGTCCAAAAATGAACAATAGGGTTTTATTCTTTTTTTCACTGGTCAAGACTTTTTGTGGTTACAGTACAGGCTATCTATCCATCAGCAGAAGAATAAAAAGAGTAATTTGGAATGCATACAGGTATTTTTATCCCCCTATACTCCTGGAATAAACATCTGACATTTTTATTTCCTGTCCTTAGAAAGAAAGTTCTTTGTACTCCAACTATTTGATTAAAATTAATTGCAGATGCAAAATGAATTTAGAGGCAGTCTATCAAACCAAAGTGATGCACTTTACCACACAGACCAATCCTGTAGTGTAATATGTGCAACACATCTTCCTCTCATGTTCTAAACTTATCACTCTTTGATAGTACTGCAGTTTGCTTCGGGTATCGCGCAAACATGCTTTATAAATTAATTACGCAAAAGAAGACAGAAAAAGTAACACAAGATAGAAGAGGAGAGAATCATCCCCCCCCCCCCAAAAAAAATATTTGTTCAAAGACCTTTTTCATTAATTTATTCCTCCCACTCTCAAGATAGCATTGAAACATTTGACTAGCAGAGTCGTGGTTCGAGGTTTTCCTCTGGAAGTCAGCCATCGGACCGATACCATAGATCTCTTAAAGAGTAACAAGATATAAACGATTCAACTGTCTTATTCTTCCTTCAGTGTTCTATTCGAGACTACACTCGACTCACTGTACGAAGACCTCTGTCTTCTTATTTGGCAGCTCCAAGGATAGTCCGAGTGAAAATTTATTTATTGGCTGATAAAAGAGGAACATAGTATCCTAGAAGCTCAATGAAACCTGAGTATACATATTTAGTCAAACTAATGATCTACCTTACAATTCATTTTCATTTTAAAATAACACTATAAAGTGTGAGAAGGGACAAGGTTGAAATTTCAGTTTCTGAAAACAACTCTAAACGTGTACACCACATTTCGATATAATTATAACAAAGTTAGAATATCAATATCCAGTTTTTCTGAGGATTTACCGTGGTACCCAATATCCGCAGTGACACACCAGACTTTCTCATTCTCATCTTTTTACTGTAGAATATGAAAGATGAGGCTAACAGTCCGTTGTCATAGCATGTGCCGTGCGACACAGGCCTCGAGATTCACGCTATTTATTGGCTGAACGCTTAGTATGATATTTTGCCGTTTCCCAGGAGAAAAGACTACTTAGGCAATTGTATTTTTCTGCCAATAGACATTAAGTACATAAAACAAATTTGTATGACACAGTCAGGTAACAATATTAGTCAGTACAAACATCACATCATTTCCATATATGTAACATTAGCCCCCTTATATTCCCTTACTATCCAGCATTCTTTATTGGGCCTGTTCCTATCATAAGGCATGCATGGTAAAAGATGTGTTCTGTAAATTTGAAATAAAAATAATGCCAGTTATGAACTTGATTTTATGCTACAGGTAGATACTTTTAGCATTTTTATTGTGTAAGTGGCTAAAATTGTGATTTACCACGACTATGTGAATTGTGTTTGTGTTTACTGACACTATTTTAAAGCAGCTCCAAACAGGGTTCAACGGCCAATCTCACATAATATGCAGCTATTAGGTAGTTTTCTGCATTGCTCTTAGCTAAATGTATATGGGGTGGCTCCTAATGCATTATTCCTATCTAATGTTAATACTTAAATTCTGATGTTTTACAGCCCGAAAAATTAAATAAGGGGTTAATCAACGGTCTAGCGTGCGTTACTCACAGGATTAATGCACGATCGGGGGATAATGCAAGCGATGCACGAGGACGGATCCCGAGTGCATCCAGCGATAGCATTAACACCCGGAGTGCATTAATCATGTGAGTAACGCACGCTAGACCGTTGATTAACCCCGTTCATTCATACACTACCATTTGTGTGGGGGAAAAATCATAAAACAAAACATTTTTGGTTACATATAACCAAAGATTTATTAAAGTGATGCCCCGTAATTTTACCATGCGTTACTCACAGGATTAACCACGGTCAGCTGACCTGAATGGACCAATAGGATTTAGGAATCTTTACTAAGTATGAATGAACACTAGTTAACATACTGTTACAATGTTACAAAGTTCTACGAAGAATAACTTCAATTTTTGCACAAATTTTGGCTAGAATTTGGTTTGGAATGCAAAATATGGATTTTCATTTCATGCTGTCACTGTCATGAAAGCACATTGATATTTTTGATTGTGACATTAAAAATAAAAGCAATTTTGTTATGTTTTGTAAATCTGATACATGGTGGTATGAGGTACATTACCTTCTTACATGTATTTGTACCACATGATATGCATGATTTATGGTATTGGCACAGATCTACGGTATCTGCTGACATGCCCTAGAATAATTTGCTTACAAGTGCGAGTATGGATGCACATACAGTATGCATACCATAAATCTGTGTTGGGATTTAGTCATGTGTACTCTCATACATGTACCATGGCATCAATGGATCTAGCCGTATCTGAAAGCTGTCAAAGTTTTAATTCTAAATTCTTTTTGTCTTTCAATGCATTCATGTTCTAGTACACTATTCTGTCAAGAAGTGATTAATTGCTCACAGCTGTTGGCACGGTGTTTAAAACCGTAAGCTTCCTTCCTGTTCAGCTGGGCTTAAATCTAAACACCCTACCAAAAATAACCTGCATCCCAATGTTAAGAGATCTCCTGGCAACATGACGTTACCTCACCCTCTCACAATGTGAGAAGAGCTTCAATAAGTTGATCTAAATAGTTTAGTAATGTTGTAGCACCAATGACACCAATGCAACCACAACACCAATGCAACCACAACACCAATGCAACCACAACACCAATGCAATGTCTAGAGAGTGTTCATTGTTCCAACTGTTATATTCAAAATCTAATTTCTCTCCTTAATCCTCTTAAATATATTTCATTTTGAAATTGTTTATTTAGGAGTTGGCGAGTGGGATGGGGGGGACGGGGGTGGTGAGTGGTGGGATGGGATAATCCCCAAAATATTGTTATGCATATGTCAAGAAGTGATTAATTGTTTACAGCTGTTGGCACGGTGTTAAAACCATAAGCTTCCTTCCCGTTCAGCTGGACTTAAATCTAAACACACTACAGAAAATAACCTGCATCGCAACGTTAAGAGATCCCCCGGCTACATGACGTTACCTCACCCTCTCACAATGTGAGAACAGCTTCAATAAGTTGATCTTTATATAGTAAATTATAGTCTAAATAGTTTAGTAATGTTGTAGCACCAATGACACCAATGCAACCACAACACCAATGCAATGTCTAGAGAGTGTTCATTGTTCCAACTGTTATATTCAAAGACTAATTTCTCTCCTTAATCCTCTTTTATATTTCATTTTGAAATTGTTTATTTAGTAGTTGGATAGTAGGGTAAGAGGGAGGGGTGGTGGAATGGGGATTATCCCCAAAATATTGTTGTATATATTTATTCTTTCATCGACTGCAAAGTAGAAATCTTGACCTTTCGATCCTAGCAGGATCATCTACGACAGCAAACTGAACAGAAACAGATTAAGGGCACATCTAAACTAAATGGATAGACAGCCAACTAAAATTGGAATATGAGTGTAAAAATAGAATGAACAATGGAGATGAAACAGCTTAGGAGGTGAAAAGGCTATTGCCTTTTTTGCAGTACTGTAATATCAACAATTTTTCAAGAGCTTTTTGCTCTCTCTTCGAAGAAGGAATCTTCCAACTGCAAACACAATAGACTGTCCAGATCTGACCTCACAAAATTTCAAAGAACAATCTACAATTTTTAGGTATTTGTTATGAATTTGGTAAAAGTAGGATAGTGGATACAAGTGGTAGACCTGTTTATTTAATCTATGAAGTCATCTAGATTATTAAACACCATTATACTCTCACAAATTATGCAAATGTTCCATTTGCAATTTGAGACATTTCTTTAAATTTGTCTAATCCTTAATTTAAATGGAACTATTCGGACGTTTAATTCCATGAAACAAAAGTTTCGGTTTAAAACTTTACCGTCTTGTTTTCGGAAATCATTCATTACCGTAAAAGTGCTTCCACGACTTGAAAAAATTGCAAAATAAATGCCAAGTCTCTGGAGGGCTTTTCGCCTGAAAGTATACCGTGATGGCACTTTACTAGTACGATATTAACGGCTTCCCAGGAGGACATCACCATGGCAACCTCTCACAATCTTCAAGTTATTCTTGGAAGTGGGTGTTACACTCTCCATTGAAGTACTAACAGGTAAATTTAAATTCAAGCTTGATGAGATGCTATTAACAGTCCTTTTTCCTTTTTTTCAAGGATGTATCAGAGCGAAAGTGTTGTATACTTTCTAAAGTGCAAGTCACATTAGGGAGACCCACATTATGAAACTAGGCAAACAGAAACATGTTAAGTTTATTAAAGGGCTGACTGAAGGTGCGTTTAGAAAAATTGGTGAATCTAAGTACGCAACTTCAGCAGAGGGGAAAACCGAGAAAGCAAGGAAGAATTTTACAGAGTGGGAACAAATACAGTACAATTATAAGAACGGCAAGGAGAGATGACAGCGTTTCGGGCCTAGAATTTTCAAAACTTTAGCCAATTGTTAAACTATGCATATGCATAAAAAAACATCTTATTATGGCTAAATTCAAGTTCCTACCAGTTGGCATTTCTTGAGTACAGCACACATCAGCTACTGTAAATGTAGGCATATATATCATAGGAGCAGCCCAAGTAATTTGCTAATAGTAAGCAGAAATACCATTATTTTGTTAGATATACATAGAAATCATTGTAATTTTTTGGTTGCCTGACTTACGATGTATTTACATTAGTGTTGACTGTTATATAGCAACACTATCACAATATATGAAACATATGTTCTTTATTATCTACAGTACTAGCAGAAAATGCCAACTGTTTTTATTTTTTCGCTGGGCAAACAGCAAAATCAACTGACATTTAGCCAATAAACAACCTCAATTACGAGGCCTGGCAGATTTACAAAACAAAAGTGTCAATTTGGCCAAGTGAGGTGATAAATACAGCGCTAAGATGCTAAATACACACGTACTCTACTAGATATATGCGCAATATAAGGTTTCAAATACAACCTGAAAAAGGTGAACTTAGGGGAAAATTACAAATTTTTAAGAAGGATGATAGCAAAAATTCAATACATATTTAGGATATGAACGGGATACAGTGCCATAAAAGAATCGATGCTGAAATTTCAATAGCACCTGAACTTTTTCATATATGCCCACAGAGAAAAGTTTTTTTTAAGAATTTTTTTAAACGAAACATATTGCATAGTACTTTATAATAATAATTTGTACTGTCTGGTGCTTCCTTCCATCATGATTAGCCTTCTGTGGGGGCCTGAAGAGGAAGTCACTAAAATGTTCCTGGAGTCACTGCACGGTCAGCAAAATAAGTAAACTTAAAGAAAGGTCAACAAACTATGGATAATAACTATTTCTTTAAAACACTAAAAGGTAAAAACATCCCAAAACTATAAAATTTTCTAAAACAATTAAAATCATTTAAGCAAAATAAAGACCGTGAAGAAAACTACAGTGAACGTCTGTGTAACAATGACATCACACTCTCACTTGCTTGAGGATCTGAGCTTGTCAAATTACGTTTTACAGGACTAACTAATCCTTGAGTAGCACTGTACATAGTGTTACTATTATGGTACTTTATGGTCTCCAAGTTCAACTATTTCACCTTCACCTTGACAGCCTTGTTTGCATTTGAGAAGGCAAGGACAACCTGATACTAAAGTGTAAACATTCGTTCGTGTATTCAGGATAAGACCCCACGACGACGATGATCGAGAATTCTTCTTTTGGGGGAGCAAACTCAGACCTAGAGAATTTCATAAGTACTTAAATAGACACTTGCTAGATAACAGTTTAAGAAATCTACTGGATGGTAAATGAAGTTTTGGTTTCCCGAAAGGGTAAACTATGGATTCACGCTTACCACCCTTGCAAACTTGTGAGGGGGAACCGCAGACTGCAAAGTTGGCAATGAGTATTACACGGATCGCAAAGTCTGTAATTATTATTTATGTTTATGGATTCATCCAACATGGCAGCATTCAGAAACGTTGTACTCAAAGCCGAAGCCAAAGTGAATTAATCACGTCTATGCATGCTTCAATACTGCCCTCATTACCTTTCGGGAAATATTTCATACTGACTTGAATAATAATTCTCCTTTTGCTACTTAATTTTATCTCCTTTTCAAATTCACTTCTTGTAAACAACTTAAATGGCCTTTATTGACAGCACAAGAGAAATGATCAAAATAAACAAGTTGAAAATAAAAAGAAAAGCTTTATAGCACTTTAAAAGGATATAAACCACAATTAAATGCCAATTCAAATTTTCCATCTAGATGACAGTATTAAATCACCAAAACAATACCTTGCCCATTTCCCACTAATCCTGTAAGAGTGAACTCTTCAACCGCTGCTGTAGGATGAAATCCACTTGACTTTGGAAATACAGTCACTTATTTCATTGAATTATTCCACGTTTTATTGACGACACCTAATCCCCAAACGTCAAAGCTGCATCATTATTCATTCACTGAGGAATCTTTCGGAAGTAGGATATATCAAAATAACACATATTAGTTGCAAAAAAACCAGTGGATGGTTTCAAACCAATAAGAGAATGTAAACAAAGTAAGGAAGAAACTTTGCGATGGCGAAAATGCAAGCCAATAAATTAATCAACTGAAATTTCACTGACAGATGTTTTTCTAATGAGGAAATAAGACGGATGACAAACATGGCTTCATATGCTTTCCCTTGCTATGGGCCTCATGAATGTCATAAGGAGATCTTATAAACAAAATGCATTACACAAGCCTTCCATCGCAAACATCTATGGTAAGATAACTTGGCAAAAACAGGAAGGAGGAGGAGGGGAGTGAGAGGGGCAGTGAGAGGGGCAGTGAGAGGGGCAGTGAGAGGGGCAGTGAGAGGAAGGAGGAATGATAGGAGGGACGAGAGAGGAGGGAGAGGGTGGGATATCAAAGAAACAAGATTAAAACTGATAGTGACTAGATTCGCAGCTGTTTGTTTGCCGGTTAACTTGCCAATGTGCAAAAAATGAAGTTCAACTGCTTGAGGCAAAAGATTATGTGTGTTCACAACTTGGATGAGGAAACAGCTTGGGACAGAGTGAGAAATCTGTATTTTGAACAATGAAAACATCAGAAGGCCAACGTTTACTTTCAAGGGGAAAGAGGTCCGATGAGTTAATAGAATCTTTTCCTTCAGTGACCCATGCAGTTTTCATTTTTGGGGAACACTGAGAGATACAGTAACTTTAGTTGTGTTCACATGTGATAACCAGCTCGTCATCAGATCACAGTCTGAAGACGATCGTGTTATCAGATCAGGGGCCAAAAACCCATATGAACTCAAAATCATCATCATGATCACAAGTCAGGCAAACGATCAGATCACTTTCAATACTCATTAACCTGTCACTGCAGGTTGGAATAATATATCAATTAATCACTACACCATTTTGAGTACTTTATTTCCAAGAAGTTAAGGCTGGCATCTTAGTCTAATCAAGGCACAATCACTCGTACAATGGTTGTGTTTCGTCAATGACTTTCTACAAACTCACAAAAAAAGAAAACTTTGAATATTACAGTCTGATTTTGCCAGGATAGCAAATTGTAACATACAGTAGTACTACTGTAAATGCCAAGGACAATCAAGAGAATTAAAAGAGAAGGGCAAAATTGTGAGAGGTTCATGACCCAGTCTGACTGACTCGACACTCCCAACATGCCAGTCAGCCATAGCAATGTCAGTTGATTTTTGTGAAGTAACATTCCCACTGTGTGTGTGTGAAGTTACTGTTAGAACCTGTACATATCATCCATCCTACAGCAGGACACACTGGATGGATTATTAACTACTGTACATATGTATACACACAAATAATTCATTGTATTCTCCCAGTTGAACTGAAAACCCCATGCTGTTTAAAGCCTTATCCAGTTTTACTTTTAATGAAGGCACTTTTTTTCGAAGGTCTTGCCTCTCTACCCTTTTGATGGTTAAAGGACAAAGGAAGCCAACATATTTGTGGTTTTTCCATCTCATCTCAGTTTTGTGATTTTTTTTTTTGGTAAGAAGGATTTTCTCTCCTTTCTTTTTCAGTCAGTCAGACTGCTGAAGTGAAACTAAGCTAGCATCTTCCTTGGGATTCTCATCATACACTGCATACTTTGCTTTCACTGGGTGGCAGTACACATCAGTCTTGTACAATGTCTCAGTACTGTACCTGTCCTCCCACATAGGAAAATGGTGGAGAGGAGGAGGGTGCCACATTACTGTAGGTTCTTAATGTATCAGTGTGTGTCCATACAGTAACATAAATACACATGTACATTATGCAGTACTCCAGACTCCCTGAGAGTCTTTTTATAGCTCATGCATTCTTTAAAATTAAAATCAAAACATTTCACACATCTTTGTGGCCAATTCTTTCCCCCAAGAGTGTCAGCTGTGGCTACCTAGATACAGTACTGTAGTACATGTGAGACAAGACTGACAGTATTAAAACTGATGTGGCAAACAAGTATGGGATGGTATCAGAGGGCTGATAAAGAGTTGGAATCTACTGTCCACAGGAAGAGACAGGAATCTGAGGAGCGAGGGAGACCACTGACACGACGATGTCGAAAAGTGAGGAGGCTTAAATGACTTGAGGAGATAACATGACACAATGACATGAAGCTTTTAGTTTACTATATGAAACATGTTTCCTTGCCTTTCAGGGAAAACATCTGTAGAAATATTTTAAAATATTAATACTTGTAAATGTACACAATCAATAAGTAAAATTTCAATAATGCTGATAAGAAAATTGAAAAACCAAATTACAAGACTGAAATGAAATTGTACTTACTTGCACTGTGGTGAATGCATGCATATATGTACACCTTCACATATAAGCTAGTTCAGGATATATCTAGTACAGAATTGTACAGTAGCTCTAAAAATGTGTAGCTGTAGGATTCTGCAAATTATACAGAATGCTGCTGATTGTATAGATTTGCATGAGAAAATGTCTCACACATGTACAGTATTGTACACACTGTACATGTGTTCAATGAGAGACCTCATACCAGATGGAGGACAGTGCATCGTATTGCCGAACTGTTCCGTCTTAATGCCGGACATCTGGCCACCCAGGAGGGCAGTCGGGCTCAAAATTTAAGTTTTTTTTATTATGATAGCTTCATTATTATGTTGACTACAAAACTGGTGCAATAAAGGCACTGCTACTGGTTAATACCATAAATACTATATTGTCAGAGTTTACACAGAGTTTACACAGTATCTGCATGCTATGCGAAATTGTCGAGTTGCAATGCAAGTTCAAAAAGATAAAGGTAGCTGTTCTATATAACGCAGGCATGGTACTTATTGTTTATGAGACTGAGCCAGCTGCACAAAAGTTGGAACACTAAAAATTATTCACGGCAGTGATTGTATACTCTACTGTACTTTAACCTGTATACAAACTACTTCCTTCTTCTGGTCTTGATTATTATTAATGTAAAATTGGTTAAATACGTACAGTATGTTGGAATGCTTGCTCACACATGTAGGAAGTGTTAGCTCAGTGGTTAACGCCGGTTCCTTTCAATCATAAGGTCCCGAGTTCGAGTCGCTCCAAGATTAATGTACGTCGTCCAGTTACAGAGTTGTTGACAATTGACAATTCATAATCATGGACGTTAAAATTTGAATCTAAGAGACTGACTTCGGTCAGCTTGTGTGCGGCTTTGATAAGCCAATGATGGCTTCTTTGCGAGTTCCTGCTTGCAGGAGGATCTAAAATACATACATACATACATTTAATTTTAAGTAGCGTTGACTTTCTGCTACTGTACCTACGTCACGGGTACACAAACCATTCAAAAAGGGTTTCTTCAACTATTGGTACATCAAAAAGTTGGAACCTTTTAAGCCCAAAATAAAGACCTGTACTTTCTGGGTAAAATTGCATGCACTAACACTTACAGCAACATTCTAAACGGACCTAAGAGTAATTTTTTTCAGCTGAACTTGTATTGGATATTTCAGCCAATGAATGAGAGAGAAACTATGCTCTGTCAGCTTCTAGGATTCAATCACATTTTAATCTGATTGGCTATCCTGTTCCATTGACAAAAGCATAAAAGCTGTCAGAATAATTTTGAAACTTGCTACTGTATGCCATGCACGTAAAACTCTCAGATTGGTAACGTTACTTTTTGTACATAGCAGTATGCTGGATTGTACTGCAGCCATATCATACAGTTCTGAAGCAAGTTGTAACATTAGGCCATATCGTCACAATCACAGGATTCAATCATATTTTAATCTGATTGGCTATCCTGTTCCATTGAATAAAAATATAAAAGCTATCAGAAAAATTCTGAAACCTATATGCTATGCACATAACACTCTCTTGGTAAAGTTTCTTTTAGTACATACGTAGCAGTATGCTGGATTGTACTGCAGCTTTTTCATACAGTTCTGAAGGAAGTTGTAACATATGGCCATATCATCACTCTCTTCACGAAATGGCGTAATATTGACTGAATAAGGACAGAAGCCAATGAGTTTTGTACGGTTTTTATTAATTAAGTTATTAATTATCGTTTAGAGTTGTCAGTTTCAACTTTTGAGCTTGTAACATGTCTGATTTCATCATTTCACTCTGATCGAATCTCTCTCGTGACTAGGTGAAGGGTATTAACTACTGTAGGATTACAGCTATTGCTTACACGGACCAATCAGTGGACCTCTCACCTCTGCGGAGATGAATCTAACCCTAACTGCGATCATTGCGTGGAACGCACTCTCAGATGAACAGTTCATCGCAATGATCGCAATCCTATACAACAGAAAATGAGTGCGATAACTGTGATTATTGCATTCCACGCAGGTCAAAGGTTAGGTCACTTCGGAACAGCACTGCGCGATGTTCACTTATAATATTATTTATCGTAAAGTGCTGAAAAAAACCAGGTGTATGAAAGAAGTGCTTTGCGATGCAGTATATCTTTGTTATAACCAGAAAGCCAACAGGTTCAGTAATTTCTTGCAATGTTCTATCATTATATGAGACATGTATATACAACATGCACAGTACAAGATTATTGATCTTACCAAGCTGGATCCACTTACCAACTTTGGAAGTTCAACCAAGCTTTCTTTTTGGAGTGACTGTACAGCAGTTTGTTTATAACATTTCAGACTTGTCCGTGATTAACCTCAACAAACCTGCACTTTAAAGTAAACATATCACTTGTATTCAATATGGTGGATCCACATAACTTATGTGAAGTGTTTTATACTTATTTTTTGCTCATTTTACTGTATCAAATACCTGTGGAGATCATTAACTGTACCTAAGGTTGATCCACATGTCATGTATGAAGTCAAAAAGCTAAAGTACTCTTTGAGGTTACACCCCTAAGGCAGCATACTGTACACACGTACACACATACAAGTGCTGTCGCACTGCATAGATTCCACTTTTACTGAATGTATAGATGGCAAGGAGTAAAACAATGTCCTCAACATATTTATTTGAACCATAGTTTCTTAGTTTCACATAAGTGAACCCCAACAGTTAGGAAGCTTTACAGTAAACTAGTTTGAAATTCATTCCATGTTATTTGTAACTATCAATGAACAATTGATACAAGGTTGGGAAACCTTACTAAAGTATTCTGCAAACATGTTTGCCAGATCTGACGATATCCTACAATTGTTCACATTTTCAGATAACCGACTAGCCAGACAGATTATAAAGGTAAATTATGATGGTAGATTAGGAAGGGCAAGGAATAAGTGGGAGGTGACCCAAAAAGTGAGGGCGCAGTGCTAAAAACATTCCAGTCATGTAGTTTTGGCAGATAAGAAAGTGCATTTGTTTTACTTAAGACAGAGACAGGTAAGAGAGGAGCGAACTTAATAGAAAAGTTTAACACTAGGCTGATGTTTTTTTTTTCTTTATATAACTATCCTTAAATTGTATATTCTATGTTTTCTTCTGCATTTCATCTTCTTCTTCTTC
>KN885126.1:56926-67069 GCA_000934455.1 Apostichopus parvimensis
TTAAGACATGATGAATTTATGTAAGTTTGTGGGTAAAACTTGTGGGTAAAACTATAGATGCAGTCAGGTTAGCAGTATGTGTGTGCGCCTCTATGACACTTGCTTGGGTCTGCGATAACTCAAACATGGATATTTGTTGTACTTGCTACTGTAGTGGAGAACATAGCATCTATATCAAATTTAAGGCTTTGAAGCATTGTGATCTGTACAAAACATCTTCTAAATGTGTACCGTTCGTCCCTTTTTGTGCAAAAAGTAACAAGATGAAGTAATGGTGTGAGTCAAACAGATGTACACAACACGGAATAATTTAGTGTGCAAGTCTGTACCCTTGTACAGCAAGTTGCCCATTTGGCATAGAATTTAACAATGGAATACCAGATAAATTGTATTATTAGTTATTGTTGTGCCGTGTGTGTACAATAATCTACCCATTTTTCATAAATTTAAATGAATTTGTCTCTCTTTCGTAGCTCATTGATAACTACCACTCACCAGTCGATGCTTGGGAACTTCAGTCTTTGGGCTTCAGTCTTTGTAAACTTGAGACGAAACTGAGCATATTGAAGGTGAGTAGTGCCATATCAAAGATAATCCCCTTTTCCCTAAATCCAATCGTCTCTATGGTTAATCTCTTTGCAAGGAGCACATGAAAATATAATTCAGTACCTAAGACAAAAGAACAAACTGTTGAAAAAGCCTTTGTTACTGTGTGGTCACATTTCATTTAATACTCATTTTGGCATTACCTCTGGTAATCACTTTGCAAAATTAACAATGATTTATATATTTTACTGTAGTATTAAGTTTTCTCTTCCCTTAACAATCTCTGTTTACAGTACCTGTGCGAGACCCAATTCGATGACAACCCAAAATTCAAGAATCTAGTCAACAAGGAGATCCCAGAAGAACAAAAGTTAAAGCCCATAGGCCGAGATAAAAGAGGATTAGTGTACTGGTTTCAGAAGGTGGGTACCTTGACCTTGTCGAGTAGCATGTCACTTAAGAAATGAAATTTTTCCATGTGTCAGTCTGACTTCTCAAACAAATATCATTTTTTGTGGCTATTAATAAGAAACCTTTTTCAAGGGATTGCTATCTTTCAACAATTTTGCAGTGATTTCCACCACTGATCAATATCAAGGAAGACCATTCTAATGAAAGGCTTTGAAATTAATTGCCAACCTTTCAAAACTTGGTTTTCCAGTTTTTCTTAGACGTAGTTATTTTTCTGGCAGAAAAAAATTGCAATAGAACCTATGAAAACTGCAGAATCTGGTAGCCATACATCCTAGACCTTGATTAATGGTTGTACTAAGGTCCCCCACCCACCCACCCACCCACCCACCCTTTTTTCTAAAGTTTACCCTAGATTCACTGAAGGTATTCAAGTGATTCATTATTAATGTATATAGGTGTAAATCACCGTACAAAGTTCAATTCCGAAGTACAGTTTTCCGCATTTTATATGAAATTGACACCGGTACCATTAATATATTGCAGTTTCCCCGTAGACTGACTCTTCATAGTCATTGAAACCTGTTCTTCGATTACATTCCCTTCCTGGTTCCCCTGTGACAACATTTTGTCAAAGGCGATGCATTTGTTTGACATTAATGTGTCAAGTTTGATCTTCTTTTACAGGATCATGACTGTAACATTCGAATCTATAGGGAAGAACAGGACGACAATGATGAGAGCACATGGCAGAGGGTCGGAAGGTCAGTGCATATCATTATTCCATGCGTTCCGTTGTAGTCTATGTCTGAATTATAACATAACTAGTGTTCAAACGATAATGCTAAAACAGAAAATACCGATTACCGATTATTTTTTTCATAATCGGGCCGATTCCGATTATTTGATAAAGAGAAAATATTCCATTTATACGAAATCGGCAATAAAGTATGTGATAGAAACAATTATTGTTGTGCTTTTCCTCTGTTTCCCCTTTCTTTCATTGTACTTCATGTAAAAGAAGGGCTTTTTTGTAACCTTTTGTATTTACCAAATCACCTCTGGGGTTTCGTGGAAAGAAAAAACAAAAAATTCTTACAAATTTCCAAAATATGAAAATATGACATCCTACCAAGTAAGCACTGTCCTAAGCGAATGGCCTATCCACTTTGACGTGTATGCCACCTGTTAATGGCTTGAAATGCGCTAAGACTAGTTTACTCAAAATATCCATCTCAAAAAGTATCTCAGACAAACCATCCATTTTCAATCTTTACCAAAGTGTAAAGTTTTAAGTACATAGTTCTTACATTCCGACATTATTTTGTACTAATGCTCATTATTATTCCGTTTATGAACAATTAGAAATGTTACGAATTTGAAGTTAAACAGAGACGGTTGAGAGATGGTATGTAACTGGCATTTCACAGGTCTATAATCAATGAATAAAGATACCTTGTGTAGCAAATTGGTTACACAAATGTAAAGAGGTGTTGCAGTTTTGTTGTGCATAGAGTTGTCAGTCAGTTAAGTCACACAAAATTCATAAAACGTACATTTTGCATAAAATTTTATATTACTGTACACTATGGTATATTATTTGGTCATTGCTTTGTTTATTGATACAGCCCACAAATTGAAAGTTTGGTTAGCAATTAGCATGGTAATGTACCCTAAACTTGATGTTCTCGAAAATTTTGTTCAGTCCTGTTTGCTGTTGCCAGATACTTTTGTAAACTTGCCGCAAACCTACATTTGCATACATGAGTGATAAATATGTAATGTGAATGTGAGTTTCATGTAATGCTCCAAAAAGTTGTATGCACCTAACTTTGCGTCAAGTTCTGCAACTGAACAACCCAAAATCTGATGTCCATAATTAAAAGCGCAGAAATGATAACCTTTTGCAACTGCAGTTTCCACCCAGGAGCTAAAATTTCTTTCTTTTTTTCTTACAGGAACAGGGATGATCTTGCCAATTTAATCTCAGAATTAAAAGTTTCACAAAGCATGCTATTGAACCCTGATTCTCTTGAGAGTTCCCGATCGGCAACCCCAGTTTTGACCAATGGTGAAGCGAAACATGGTGCAGTTAAGCAAGAAGCAACAGATGGTAAAGTCGACAGTGAAAGCAGTAGTTTGGTGAAAAGCGAGGATATCGCTGATACGAGACAAATACAGACAGAACCAGGCATTCTAAGTGCAGGAACGGTGAAACTCGAGGATGTTAAAAGCGAAGAAGAAAAACCTTTAAGCGTCAAATGTGAACATGATAAAAACAGTATTCAAAGTGAAGAGAAATCTTTATTGAAACAGAATGAATGTAAAGAAGGGGATAAAAGCATACCTCAAGAGAAGGAAAAGAAAACTTTGAAAGATGTTGACAGTACTAGCACTGGGGAGGCGGTAACGTCCCCACAGGATGACAAACCAGAAGTCAAGT
Source organism: Apostichopus parvimensis (assembly GCA_000934455.1). NCBI lineage: Eukaryota > Metazoa > Echinodermata > Holothuroidea > Aspidochirotida > Stichopodidae > Apostichopus > Apostichopus parvimensis. The sequence goes on from KN885126.1 coordinate 60,327, forward strand.
CCGATCAGTCGATCGAAAATAAAAGTCATAGTAAAGTGGCAAACATCTCAGGAGAAGATCAGGGAGAGGTGACCGTAAAGTCCGAGGAGGGGTCTGCGGTTAAAAGAGAAGAGAACTCTGACAGCGATGGATTAGTCATTGATGAAAAGGAGGGGAAGACAAGTAATCGGGAGGAACAGGAAATAAAGGAAGAGGCTTGTTCAACTGTGGATGATCTTAATAACAAAAGTGCATTAGAAAATCAGGGGCGGAGCAAAGACCAAAAAGAGCAGCTAGACGACAAATGCACAGAACCAAAAGTTTTGGCGGATGAAATTAGGACAGAAGAGAAGGAAGGTGTAGATGGAGGAAAATCAAAGGAAAAGGAAAGTGAAGGAGAAAAAGTAGAAATACACAGAGACGGCGAGGATAATATTAAAGGAAACATTGAAGGCGCAAAGGATGACCGAAAGGAAAGTGATGGGGTACCAAAAGAAAGTGGTGAAGAGAGGAACGAAGAACCAGGAAAAGCAGAAAAAGCGGACCGAGAAACACATTCAACAGACGACAGAACGGAAGCCGGTAAGGGAGGAGAAGAGAAGGAAACTGAAGAGAGACCTGAAAATGTTTCCGGAGAGCCCAATTCAACTCCAAAAGAGACAGAAAAGTCGACGACGGTCGGCAGAGCGAGTGAAAACAAGGAAACGGCAGAAGTGGAGGTGGCAGAGAAGGACGTTAGAAAGAAGAACAAGAGAGGAGTGAGGAGGAAAGCTGTCGAGATGGTAGAGGGAGATGGGAAGGAGGTCCGTTGGTCGCGAAGGCTACGGGAGAGAAAACCACCTCCACCTCCACCTCCTAAAGAGGAACCAGTGGTGGAGGAAACACCAAAGAAGAAACAGAAAACATCGAAGAAGGACGATGTCAAAGTCGGCAAACACAGCGGGAGGAAAAAGAAGAAACGAGAGGAGAGTGACAAAGAGGAAGAGGAAAAAGAAGAAGAGGAAATAGGTAAGACTGACATGGTTTGCCTGAAGATTTGAAATTTGTTTTTTTTTCGTCATGATTAGATGCTTCTGAACAGAAGTATGATTAGAAACACTTGTGTTTCAAAGAAGATTGATTTTCTATGTTTGTGGTGGCCATTCCACAGGCCCAAATGCTGGATAGGAGGAAGCACTAATACTGTATGGTACCCTTATTGATAGTGACTCAAAGCTAAACTGTTTGACTTTATTAAGTTAAAAAAAGGCATCTACTGGTTGTTGTAGTCTTCAGCTCAACAATTTGTACACTCAGTCCTGCACAGTCATCTTTGTAGCATGAGTATATATCTGAGAGGGAGTACAAGTAAATTAAGGTGACCTTACTTCAGAAAAATCCAGAGACATGATATTGATGTTCTTCCACCCCCCCCCCCCACTCCACTCCCCATGTTGACATCAAGAGGTCTGGTTCAAAGTTGGTTTGTGAAAATTCTGGTGTTTCACAGGATTTTTGCTTAATTTACAGTATTCTGATCTTGCTGAATCAGTTATTGTTTTATGTTTTAACATCAAGTGAGGTCCATTGTCAGCTAGCCTCTCGTGCATTCTGAGCTTCTATTCTGAGAGATGGTAGGTTGGGGGTGGGGACGGGGTCTGGTAGGTCGTGGATGTTCCCCTTGGAATATCATGTGTGGGCCTGAAAACTTGTGCAGCGAAGGTGTAAAGGTAGGGTGGAATTTTGATAGCCTCTCAGTGTTTTAGTAGTTCTGTGTTGCAAGGATGATGAACAAAATGGCTGAAGTTTAGAATGTCAACTTAGTCTAGGACTGAAAATATTTGGAAGTTTTTGAAAATCAAAACAATCCGCTTCTCTCATTGTTTCCAAGAATCAGACGAGATTGAAGAAAAGGACAACTCATCGGATGAAGATTTCATATTGAAAAAGGAGACCACCAAGAACAGCTCAAACGAAGTAGCAGCGCCTGTCCAGAAAGCCAGGACGGCTACGAGTAAGAAAAAGTCCAAGTCACATAGTAAGAAGGTGGAACCTGAACCTGAACTAAGCGATGAACCTTGTATCAAATGTGGGAACTACAACCATCCTCACCAAGTGAGTACATTTCTCCATAATGTGCTGCTTTTTGCATAATTTGACTGCCAATTTTCTCATTTTTTCAGACATTCTGAGTATCCTCTGAGAACACAATGTCAGTCGGATCCAGTGAAGATATTTTTTACCATTTTAAGACCACATGAACATTAAGCTTGGAATTTTAAGTTTGTGATTTAAGTTGGACTTTTGTTGACTAAACAGATCATGCATTTTATTGATAGTACTAATCAATCACATGTATGTATAAAAATGGGAATCAGAAAACCTAATTTTTTTTTTTTTTTTTTTTTTACTTTGGTTTCATTGCTTGTTTAATAATAATAATAATATTCCACTTTCATAAAGCGCCTTATACCAGCAATAGGTCTCAAAGCACTTTACAGACGATATATTACCCCTGGTCAATCATAACCTGTCCCAGAGACAATCCCTCCAGGCGGCTGCAGTTATATACTGCACCCAATGACAATTTACCTTACAGGTAGCCATTTAACCCCTGGGTGGAGAGAGGCAAGTGAGATAAAGCATCTTGTCCAAGGACACAACGTAATGAACTAGTCAGGAATCGAACCAGCGATCCTTGGATCACTTGTCCGACGCTCATATAGCATTGTTAAGCTCAAATGTAGTTTAGTTAGTCCAATGGGGGTTTTTGTTTCTTTATTTTATTGTTATTATTTGTTTCATTCACAGATCTTACTCTGTGATTCCTGTAATGCGGGATATCACACTGCATCAACATATGGTGACACCTATAGCATTGTTAAGCTATAATGTAGTTAAGTCTAATTGGGTTTTTGTTTGTATGTTTTATTGTTATTATTGTTCCATTCACAGATCTTACTCTGTGATTCCTGTAATGCGGGATATCACACTGCATCAACATATGGTGACACATATAGCAGTGTTAAGCTAAAATGTTGTTTAGTCTAATTGGGTTTTTGTTTGTATGTTTTATTGTTATTATTGTTTCATTCACAGATCTTACTCAGTGATTCCTGTAATGCGGGATATCACACTGCACCGACATATGTTGACACATATAGCAGTGTTAAGCTAAAATGTTGTTTAGTCTAATTGGTTTTTGTTTGTATGTTTTATTGTTATTATTGTTCCATTCACAGATCTTACTCTGTGATTCCTGTAATGCGGGATATCACACTGCTTGCCTCCGTCCTCCTCTCATGTACGTTCCCGATGGGGAGTGGTTCTGTCCAGCATGTGAACACGTAAGTATAACATGCCATCTAACGTCATCACACATAAAGATATCATTATCAAGAAGGAATGGTTTTCAGAATTTGCAACTTGAGCATGATTCTACTTAACTTTGATGATTAGCCAATTAAATGTCATAATCCTTTTGTATTTGAATGCACTTTGTGTTGTACAGTGGATGTAACAAGTCTGACCTCCCTATTGTCATCTGCATATTCAAGTCCCCTGTGAGTTATGCATAGCAGGGAATAAATTTGTGTGCAAACTTCAAATATTATGTAGCAGTTTTGATGGCTCCATAGTTGGTCTCATAAAACTATCATGGTTTCCTGTTTGCATGATTACCTATACATAATTGGACCTATCTAGCGATTTGGAAAGTAATACTGGAGATGTATAATTTCCTGCATAGTATATTGTATTGGCAGACTATCAAAATGCACAGACTCTGAAGCCGAGGTAATGATAACATGGTAGTATAATATAACGTAATATTTGGTATGTAATGTGTAATAGTATTACTTACTTTATATACTTTACAGAATACAATATAATAAAGTACATAACCAGCCATTGCAATACAAGATGGCACAATAAATTACAATATGATACGATTAAAAAAAATACAATACAATCAAAATACAATGCAAAGACAATACAAAGACAATACAATGCAATAAAAAAGAGCATGCAATACAAAGACAATACAGGAAATATATATAAAAGACAATGCAATAAAAAAGAGCATGCAATACAAAGACAATACAGGAAATATATATAAAAGACAATACAATGCAATAAAAAAGAGCATGCCATACAAAGACAATACAGGAAATATATATAAAAGACAATACAATGCAATAAAAAAGAGCATGCAATACAAAGACAATACAGGAAATATATATAAAAGACAATACAATGCAATAAAAAAGAGCATGCAATACAAAGACAATACAAGAAATATATATATTATTAACAGTAATAACCACAGGAATGTCTTTTTGTGACTAATGCAGGAAATAAGTAAACAATCAAATGGTAGAATAGATGGAATTGGTGAATCATAAGTGAAGTATCAGTGATCAATGGCATCTTCTACTTCTTTTCACATATTTTTCACTTATTTGGCACAGAGAAAGATAGTCATCTGTCTCACTTTTTCCTTATAGATATTAAAATAATTATGTTACATATTTTGTAGAAGAGAGAGACTCTATTGCTTTTTTTGGTCTACTTGATTAATCAGTGAATTTCAATACTGCCTTAAATTTGAATTGACATAAAAGTAGCCATTTCCATAGGATCTAGAACAGTGCTTCTTAACCTGGGGTGCACTGCATGTAACGCCTTAGGGGTGCAAGGCAGTCCTCCAGGGGTGCAAAGCGATATGCATAAACAAACAAATTTCTTGAAGGGCAAGTTCAAAAGTGTTCCTCCAAAAGTTTTGTCAGTTGATAAGGAATGCAAATTAGTGGAAAAAGTAAAGAAACACCGACCTAGAATAAGCCAAGAAATCAGGATATCAGGAAAATAGATAGATTATATCAAATTCACAGCATTGCACATTTACAATTCAGAAGCTGTCTTATATCATGTACTATCTTATACATCAGGTGACTCTCTTAAAGAAGTTAGAAGAAACCCTGGAAGTTGTAGACGGGGAGCTTAAAGTCATGGAATACAAGAACCGCAAGAAGCAGGACAAGTTTAAATGGTTGCTGACTGAAGTTTGTCCTGCTAACATCCTTCCTGTGGTAGGTGGAGGAATTTTTGATTGTGTATGATTTACTTATGAGATTGAGAGGAAAAAAAATTGCAAAGACACAGATAGGGACCGTATGCTTTCGTAGGCCTGCATCTGCATCATTCCGTAACATAAATTATACAGTTAAATAACCACAGGAATGTGTTTTTGTGACTAATGCAGGTAAAAAGTAAACAATCAACCGGTAGAATAGATGGAATTGGTGAATCATCAACGATATTCTTGTCGACTCCTAAGCACTTTTAGGATTCTTGTTTCTTCATCATTCATCTTTAGGAATCTTTGGTACTGGTAACCAAGAGAATAGAGAAAGCAGAGCAACCGGAGCGACAGAGACACGAGAGAACGAGGCCGAAGCCGAAGAAGGCCGTGAGGTCGTACGTCGAAGAGCCCGACGAGATCGAATACATTCAGAGACGATCAGGGAGAAACAGAAAGCAGATCAACTACAAATTTGAAGAATTTGACACAGCTATCAACTCAGCCATCTCAGAAGAGGTGGAAGAGAAGAAGAAAGGTCAGTGATGTGTCAGAACATCTTCATACTGATTCAAAACTAAGTCAGGGATGTGCTCAGGAATATTTGAGTAACGGGCAGATTGTGCGGTAGTGTGATCCACACCCTGGGAGGGGGATCTCATACCCCTCCCCACTGGACAAATTTGGCACATGAAGTATGCTTAGGTGGTGCTATTTTTCCTATTCTGTGCCATGTATTCTCCCAGATTTTGGTTATGGGAAAATTTGTTAAATTATCATCAAAAAAGTGCCGAGCGGAAATGTTTATAATACTGTTTGTGCTGGGCGGCATTCAGAACTGCTGGGAGCAGCCGCCCGGTGCCGCCCAGTGTGAGCACATCCCTGTAAGTGATTTTGAAATGAAAGTCAAATATAATGTTAATCACACCTTTGTACTCTATGTTCTTTGTTGTGAGAACCGTACAAAGTTTCCTCTCAGACTACTGCCTTGCTAGTAAATTCCTTCTTACTTTTGAAAGGGTCTTCAAGATAAGTTTGCCAGATTATAAGTGTGAGTAATGCTTACTTTACGATGGTCAAGTCGATTCGGATCGCGTTCATTCGGGTAGCGTGCCCTCGGCTTTTGTTACCCCGATTTTGAGATTTTATTCGGCAGAGTCGTTCGGACAGTGACAGTCCATCAGAAGCAGACTACACTTAAAGTTCCTGTTAGTGGACACATACCAAATTTAAATGTATACATTGAATATTATATCATATCTTTTATAAGTTTTCTATTCTTTCCTTGTACTTGACAGCCATAGCCCAGGGTGCTCACATAGTCTACGGCCAAAGTAGAGGTAAGGATATGTCTACCATAGAGGCTGCCCACTGGGAGGAGCAGGAGATGGAGGAAAAAGAGAGGAACGCTAGAAAGAAGAGGAAGAAGCTGCTGAGCAATCTGGATGCCAGCAGCGAAGAAGAAGAAGAGGATGATGGTGATGAATTTAAGATCAAGGAGTGAGTTCTCTCTACTCTTTGTCTTGGAAGAAAGATGCATTCACCGATAATTAGAAGCTATCGTGCTTCGTTTGTAGCATCGACACGTAATAATTAGCTGGTTCAGTGTAGCAGAATGTTATGCAAATATGGGAAGATGTATAACAGTTTTTCCAACCAGAGCCTTTTGATTTTTCTAGTGTTTTATTGAAATCCAAGTCATATA
>KN885128.1:34757-45325 GCA_000934455.1 Apostichopus parvimensis
ATATATTTTCCCGACATATATATCATTAGCAAAACCAAATATTCAAACCATAACTTTGGCTTTTACTCAACGAGCACTTCTTGACGCTCCGCACATAAAAGTCGCCGCAATTTCGATTGCGTTAATTAAAGACCATTACCAGATTGATTTAAAGAGCTATTGTTTCATGCCTCTGGAGGATAATAATTCTTCCAATCATTGATCACGGGTGACAGCATAACTCACGTCTAACGACTTGTTACATTGTCGACCGCACCTCCAAGTTTGCGACCACCAAAAGTGAAATTCTTTATTCGATCTATACTACGGCACCAGAGAGGTCCAGTTGGTGTACATTATTGACCGATTGGCTGGACTTGTGTCTTAAATCAAGAACTAATGATTACACACTTGGGACAGAGGGTTATTTTTCACTTGGTTTTACTGTGAAAACTTCAACTCGATTCATTTAAAAGGGTGAACCAGAAACAAGATGTAAGACAACTATTGTTGTATAATTTTAAAAATGATTTCTCTTCTTCGCAGGAAGTTTTACCGACGAAAAAGAGCAAAGGTTATTAGTAATTAATTAATGGTTTAGTTTAAGCTACAGAAGATGTAGTCAATAGAACGGATTGATCCAATTTATGCCCTCAAAAGCTGGTTCATTTGCTGATAAGAACGGATTGATTCGTTCCAAATATAAATTTTCGGCTTCCCCTTCCGAATTTTCTAGTTTTAGTCTTGCATTAAAAAAGATAAATTAATAGACAAGAAATAAATAGATATAAAAAAGAGGATGTTTAAGTTGAAGCATTCTTTATGTGATGCAAAAACCCGTACTTTATACTAATTTTCTTATACACCAATATTTCAGTAAAAACTTTCGGTAAATAAATGCCGTCCAACCCCCTCCCCACCCCCCCCCCCCTCCCGGCGTAGGAATCTTTCAAATAGTGACGGGGAAGAAAATAGATGGGTTTGAGGTTTTTACCAGAAGAAGCTTAGTTTTTAAGATACTACTACGTACGGTGGCCCAGATAGGACATACACAATTTCAGCAACTTCCGACTTAGTTTGCCTTAACTGTACTCGAAGTGTCATTGAAATTGTCAATTTCCACGTCAAACTTTAGAATACTGTCGAAATTTGGAGGGAAAAAAATCGAAAAATACAAAGGATCCAGGATATGGTTATAGCATTGCCATGGAGTGTATCCCTAGTTGAAAAGTGAGGGGGACAGATACATACTCCTACTGTCCCTACCCACAATTTGAAAACTGGAGGGGAGCGACCTTCATCTTTCTTTCTGCATTATTAATAAAGTTGTCCAATGTCATATTTAAGAAATCTTTCGAACTATACAAACCCCAAGAAATCAATTCAAAAGAGAACGCCATTTTATACCTCTCCACATTGTAAGTTTCAAACGCAGAGTGTGAGAAACCAACAATATCTTCCTAAGGTTTCTCTCCTTCTAAGGACAATAGTGGTCAAAGAATCCCTTTGGGGTTCAGTTTTAAACTCCATCACTTAAAATTCACGACTTGTTGTGGTATTGAAGTAATCAGCATAAACTACTACCTCCTCGGTTTGGAGGTATTTATTCCAATTGTGTTTTTCGAAGTCTCTTTTTTGTCACAAAGGGCTGTGAGGACATTTGATAGTAAAGGCAATAACAGATACCCAACACATGTTTTCTCTTAATTTAAAGAACTCTTTTTCGGTTTCTTTAAAGGAATATTTCCAACTGAAATAAATTCGATTTGCTGATAAATACAATTTTTTTAAAGCAATTCTTTAACTTTTTCATTGTGATAACAGAAATTTTAATGTCATTCTGTGCATTTGCCTTTGATCATTTTTTTTATTATCGCGAATACAATATTACATCCTTATGTGCATTTTTAATTTCATATATTTACTTTAAATTAACTTGTTCGTTCTATGACTTCATGAATTCTGTTTTAATAAAACCATATAAAGCTTTAAAAGAAACCAACGGTTAGCCGAACTGAGAGGTAACGTAAACATTAACTGCAAAAGGATCGCAAATTGAAATATATCATGGAATTATTTTCAACAAAAGGCTATCATTTTCTTACCAATTAATACCTCTGGAGGTTTTTGATTAGTTTAAAATATCCCCCGGTTAGAATATTCAAAAAACATTGAAATTCGTGACCAGATTCCATCATTCCGATTATTGGCGAGGAAGCGTTCTGTAGACTGTAGGACAGTAACTGAAACCAGGATAAAACCATGTCACATTGGTCAGTGAAATATTATGATATAAACAGCTGAATTCTCTACAACCAAAGATTGAACATCTTGGTTTTCAAATTTTGTGTTATTGAGAATGACATTTCATTCAGTTTAACGATAAAGTCAGCGAGAATTAATAAAACGATGGTTTCTTATGACATATCTGAGACTAACGATGGTTAGACTTATCTTCCAGCCGTTAGGAATAACTTTACGTTCTAGTGGTTGTTTAATGAATACCATCTCGAAGATAAAGCACGTTCTGTGCGTACGTAATCTGATGGTGGTCGTGTGGAGTTTCTCTTAAATGTTTTAGGGTTATCTCGGCTATTATTTTGATTTATGATAACAACAGCAATATGAAAACATCATTTAAAAGTCCTAAAGTCTTTTTTTAAAACGCTGCCGAGCGATTACCCTTGAAGTATATGGAAGGAATTGATCAAGTGTGTAGCAGCAATGAAGAGACGTATCCAGGTGAATCAATCGAGAAACTGGGCTGAAACATTCCTGTATCCAAGGTATATTATCGAGAGGCTCCTAAATACACCAAAAATGTTCCTGCCCAATGGCGGGGTGGATGGGGTGGGGGAGGGGTTGCGAGTAGGGCGTTGGCATGTATTGCACATAATCATTCCTTCCTATATTCCAGTTCCAGTATTTGGATTTGTTAAGATGATATTGCAGGAATGTAGATCAAACAAGCCACGAATGAAGAATGCCTCTTTTCAGATCTTTGCCTGCCATTATTAACAAATGTTTGACACAATTTGTTGTGTCACGTGGTGTAAAGAGCCAGGCCGGACCCAGGGGACAGTTAGCAATGAGACAATGAAGTATAATTTCAAAGTCTAACTTATAAATGATATAATTTTTAAAATTTTAATATAAAGAGACATAAATTTATCGTTCTGCATGTGATAAGCACTAAACTGTGAAAGTGCATCTGTGAGACGAATTTGTTATAGCCTGCTGGAAAAGGATCCTTAACAATTCACCTTCATTTGGTGAAAAAAAAAATTAGCTTAGAAATATGAAAGACAAAAGACATAAAAAGAAAACATATGATCGCATGCAGGAATCCATGGGGGGGGGGGGTTGGAAGTGTACATCCCCACCCTTTTTCTACCTCATACAAAAAATCAAAAATATTTATAAGTAAAACCTTGCACAACTATAATTTATTCAACAAAAGGTATAAATATTCCCCAGAATGCAACATTTGACTTAAAATTCTGTTTTTCTGGGGGACGTCCCAGAACCACCTATACGGGAGTCGGCTTCAAAGACGCCAGGATCACACACCCTCCCGTATGAAATCCAGGGTCGGCCCCTGGACCGTAAAGTATACACATACAAATTCAGTTTGGTGTGATTAGGTCTAGAGCACAACCCCCCCCCCCCCACGGGTTTACTATTCCAAGCCCTTATCACTTATCCCTAGTTCTTTTGTGATTAATTACTGTAATTAACATGGGCTCGTATATAGATGTTGTTAGGGCTGTTAAGTTTAGCAAGTTATATAGAACAGTCCTAATGTGCAGCTTTTGATCTTAAAACAACTTAAACGGTTGCAGTACTTTTACCTGTGGAAGTCTCCTTCTTAAAATAATCAAAGTACACGAGTTGAGCACAAATGGTTTTTGGAAGAAATTAGCAATTTTATTGACCTGTTGCAAAAGGGATCTGGGTTTTGTCTCTTGTCATACTTGACGCTCGATTTTGTTGAGGTAATGCGTGAAACATCAAATTAAACACCGTTAATTTATCTTTCTGAAAACCGTCAATAGCTACGATGAAGAAAGTCATTTGACTATACGGCAAATTTTATGCAAGTTCCTATGGCAACCGGCTCCCTTTATATACCTCGATGCATTAATCTTTTCTACTTTGTTTAAAAGCTCAGATTTTTACATATTATACGATGTATCCGTTTCATTTCGCTAAACTGATTTATTACCTTATTCCACAGGCTGTTCGTTTGCCCAAAAAAATGAAGGGGGCAACGAACAAAAAGGCAAGACTTTAACCTGCCATGACTAAAATACGTCTTGCATTACACATAATACGAAATTCAACCCGTTACTTAAAACAAAATGTATATAGCAACGGAATTGTTTTGTTTTATTTACACGTATTCAAGAAATGTCGCCGAGAAGCGCAAATGCCGAGTTTAACCATTCTGATTACCGCTTGTATGTAACTAGGAAAGAGAAGATAAAACACATTAGAAATAACAAAACAAAATTGAAGAAGAAGAAAAAAAAAAGGCGCGAGAAAAAAAAATGTCGTCTGCTTAAGCCGACCAGCTATTATGTTCTCTCTTATTTTTCATGTCATGAGATGTGTGTCTGGTTTATCTCAGGTCGCTTTTTCCTTGATTGATGGTGTAGCCAAAGATGCCTCTCGTCACTTAACTTGCTGTTTTTACTAGTTTTTCTCGCCATTATTGAATAGTTTAGGGTCAGCTGAAAACGTATTAATACTAAATGGAAGCCGAATAACATCATACGGATAATGAGTATGTGAGTAATGAGTTCACATTCGCAACATGGCTCTCTCTCTCTCTCTTTTTCACTCCTTACCTTTCTTTTTCTTTCTGCTAAAGTTTAGTTTTGGTGTAAACATGACCTTTGTCGTACTTAACGAGTTAAAAAGAGAGTTTTATATAAGAAGACAACAGAAAGAAAGAAAAGGGAACGTTTTTATACTCTGCTGTTTATTTTCCATGATGTATATCGAAGCCGGTAATTCTTTTAAATACCTATTCGTTACAAAGTGCACGCAACCGGGTTGAGTACACCATAGGAGGAACACGTATAAGAGATATAACGCAATAGCCTATACCTGTATAGTAATGTTTACTTTTAAGATAAACATATGATGTATTGCAAAACTGTCACATGAAAATTGGATGGCTGCATCTAGTGTGTGGTTTACAATTTATAATGTATACCGTAGGCCGTACAATTGTTAGAGTTGATAATAAAATAAAAAATAAGAAATATAAGCTGTGATGAAACTAGAACAACAACATCATTAGCAGACAAATACATATTTTTGTAGCATTACCAGCTTTTTCAACGTTTTTTTTGGGTGGGGGGGGGGGGTTGTTAAATGATATGATTGTTCTTTTAGTTCTTTCCTGATGCTTTTGAACTACTTTTGAATAAAAAACCAACGACGAAAACTATTTGATTTTTGTAAAATTTGTAACCAGATTTCTTGCCTGACAAATGGAGTATATCAAATAGAGTGCAGAAAACTCTGGATGACAATATTCTGGAAAAGTAAACATCAAATTAATTATTCAATAACTTGAAAGAAAAACTAAAGGAGAGACAAGAATGAATGAATAAATAAGGGATAATGATGGTCGTTTAATTAGTTGTCTTATCAACTATTGCCTTATTAAATATGATATATGTAAATCATATTATAACTAGAAGCAACTGTTCACAAATATTGCAGATTACAGCCGAATGTATCTTGTCATTTACTATGAACTAACTAATAATTAGCAAGTCGAACAATGGAGTTGTATTATTTTTGTCAATTAATATTATGTTGTAGAAATAAGTATGGAACTACTGTCAAAATCTTGCACTATTAAGATGGTCAGCATATCGGTTTTGTAGTAGATGTATAGTAGCAGCCTAACAGGAGAAAACAGCAGTGATGGAAGTATCATATCAGCAATAAATTAGTAGAAACAACAGAAATAATTCAGTAGTAAGATAACGACTGCATTAGTATCAGCAGAATCAGTAGAGGGTTTGATACCACCGGCCAGAATGTTTAGTTTATAGCAGTAGTTTATAGCGTAGTTTTAGAAATAGCAGCTACTATAGCATATCAGCAACGAAAGCAGTGACAGTATAGCAGCAAAGCATCAGTATAAATGATAGCATAGTAACAGTAACAGTATAGCAGCAAATCATCAATATAAATGATAGCATAGTAGTAACAGTAACAGTATAGCAGCAAAGCAACATTATTAATGATAGCATAGTAGTAACAGTAACAGTAGCAGTAGTAGTAACAGTAACAGTAGCAGAAGTCTTTCAGTTTATACAACAATACAGTAACAGTTAATGAATAACATATATTGCAGACGTGTGACGGGTAGTATCATTGTCAACAGCCACAAAACTTGCAGGAATACAACAGCAAAGCAACAGCAATACGCAGTAGCGACAGTAGTTTCAGTAGCAGTTTAGTAATAGTTATAATAGAAACATGACATCAACGTGGTTGTATACCAAACACTGTTCATTTCTTTATCTGCTTTCGGATGAAGATGAATCTTGGATATTTCAGTCTTTGTATAAATGTTGAAACTTATATTTATACTCAGGTATATTAAATTACAATAAATGGCAAATGGGCAAATAACCTAAGTTCTTGGTTATAAGCATCTGCATTTATTATTAATCAGTGAATTACACATTGCAATGGATATATTCTTGCTGTATTAAATATGCCTCAGTATTAACCATATACGTACATTTGATCAAATTCCTACATCCACATCTGAAGCGAGCATAATTCTTGACAAGAAGGGAAGGCGGGAAGGCGGCTGGCGGTGACAGGTATGTTGCAGGTTCCTCATAGTGCTGGACCCATCGTTGATTCGTGACCAAGCAGTGAGGACACAAGCTGTTTACGTCCGTCTTTTAAAGAGAGGATCTTTCTTACACTAGTATAGTAAAAATTATTTAGTTTGCAAGAATATTTTACATCGAATATCAAGAAAAAATATACTATGAACGATTAAACGGTGTAATAACATCATGCAGGCTACAATAATATTAAAACTAAAACGTGGAATAAAATCATGTTTATTACAAGTCATAAAATATCCAGTAAACACATATGTAACACTTTTCTATCTACATGCAGTTGGCTATATCTTAATTCCTCGTTACTTTAATGTTAATTTTCAATTGCCGTTAATCAAGTGACGTACTCTTCCGATTTAATCTTATTGATCTGATAATCTTTATTATTCGATAAGAAAAATACAAGTAAAAAAAAAAAAAACCTAATAAAAGAGATATTTATGACGTATTAGGTTTTTGTGGATGTCAGGTCATGCTAGGAAACTTCATCCAGGGTTAGAACGTTTAATAAATAAGAAAATACGTTTGAAATTAAAGCACTATAACATATATAATCGAGAGGATACTTAACGTGGACTTAAAACACCAGTTTGATTACGACTCGTTAAATACAGAATAAACACAATTGACCGTTAGTAGAGAGTGCTATCTATTAATGCCATCCTGATGACATATAAATGATGATAACAAAGGTCCATTAGACCGCTTTAATTAATCAACGATTTATACTCCAGTTCATAACATGTATAGGCTGATATAGGTCTATATATTACCGCACTGCGTTAACAAATTGGATTCGAACAGCACCAGTTGTAAGCGGTTGTTACAGAATGTTTGTTTTCTTTGCGGGGGAGGGGGGGGGTGGGTGGGTTGCCATAAATAGGTGGAAACTTAAATGAAAGCGAAATGTCTGTCAGTGAGCTCATTTTAAGACAATTTTCATTGATTAAAAAAAAGAGAGTATTACCTAAAAGATGATATTTATGGATGAGTGAATTGACGTCACTGAAACATGCGTGGTGCTTAGGCTGAACAGATTAATATTTGTTGTTGATTGACCTGTGACACTTAGTTAAGTCTAGTGACGGGGTTTCCTTCAAAACGCCCTAACTTTACATTTCATGCTTGGAACACTTGCTAACCTTAATTATGATACAATAACTAAATTCCACTGTGTTCGTATTTACGTTATCCAAGATTCGTGAGCCGTTCTTTTCGTGGAATAGGTACAATAGAATTAAATTCACGACGTGAGTTCAGTCTTTAATGAATATAAGCAAACCATGACAGCAGCAATAGTTTGAATCGGTAGAGTATACGTGAGTGAATTGCGCCACTATAGATTAGGACTCTAGTTAGTCTGAATTTAGCTGTCTAAAATTTGGGAATGGTACGCGAATAATCAAGGCTTAATTTACACAACTTTTCTGTTGAATTATATGTATCTGCATTGGACTAAATCATATATAGAGGAAACTATTGAATAAACACCGTACACATAGGACCGGTATATGTTCGTAGTAACGAATGGATTTTGGTTAACTCTAAGTGAAGGTTTCAATGGTGATGACGTAACTTTCCGACCAATCGTGAGCGATTATTTACTTATAATTGCAAACCTGTTTGGAAAAAAATCGCCCCGGTGTGTGATACCATATTAAACTGGTGATCATACTGTATCACAATTATCCGGTTTTATACAAATAGGATGCAATTGCGCATGCGCAAATCGCATGTTGGACTATCAAGAAGAGCGTCCCATATCTGAAAGTTATTATTCATGAATAATTGAAATAATTAGGCCTATAGGAAGCAATTTATTAGACATGAATTATGTCAACATTTCATTCAGCAAAAACGAGAAACTTACAATAATATTTTAATCTTCTGTTTTCAGAGGCACTCGGCACGTACGTACCAATATAATACGCGATTGAAGGTTGATATCAATTGACCAGACCGGATATTAAAGCACACGCATGCGCAAATAGAATCTTTAAATACGGTTTTAAGTTTACAGAAAGAAAACATTCTGGGCATGCGTCAATTTACCAAATGGCCCAAAAAAAGTAGCAATATACTCATGGACAGCAGTGAATTTTAACTTCACTTGAAAAAATCATCACGTGTCTCAGTTCTTCGAGAGAGGAAAAACCAACAACTTGTGAGGGATGGGCTTTGAACCTCACAGGACTTGAAACCACAAGCAAAACTTTCAATATTACTGACGTAAAGTGGACAACATTAACTTAAGATTGTAAATAATCACGTCGACGGACCACCCTTAAGAACAAACTTTGAGTTATGACCAGTAATTAGACAGCAAGGCGTACGAAATGTCATATTTTAAGAAAGTGGATGAAACAACTTTCCAATAGGGGATTTATCTCACGTTCGTTTACGCAATTGTTTTAAATCTCTGCATCATATCACCCAGCATTTGGATACTTTTAGCAAAGAAAAGCTTTCAAAATATCTAGTTTTGCAGTTCCCCGTCTGGATCATGGGTAAAGAAATGCCTTTTAAATCGTCGAATCTCTTTTCATCCCTGCAAACTAATGGACGAGTCTAGAAAATCTTTACGGTTTGCTGCTTCGAAGTGAGCAGGCGCATAAACTCTTGCTAGGAGTTTCGATTGAAGTGTGATTACGATCTCATGAAGAGCTCTATGGCTAGCTTTTAAATTGACGGAGTGTCACGGTTGAACGGATTGTTTACATGAGGCTGCTACCTAACCTGGGTCAGTTGGCTGTGTCCTGTCCAAAAATCACACGTTGGAGTAGAAAAACTTTTCCACGATACCATTTATAAAATTCAAAACAGTCACGGCAAAAGAATCACTTAGGCTAGCTTTTTTGACAGCAGAGATAGACTTGATACATGTTATTTTCTTCTTCCATTTCCCCCTCCCTTCTATTTTTTTTCGTGGATTTACAAGACGTTTTCTCTTTGTAACCAAAACTTTTCAAGATTGTGGAGGTTGGTCGGCGTGTGTCGGCAATTATTTGAGAGTATGAGTGTTATGGGCGACCACATGCAAGCACCAATAGATCTAAGAACCACACGGGCTGATTGCCGATTTATGTCCGATGGTAACACGGCCAACCACGTTCTATACACGGACCATCCGCCCGCTGGAATGCCGCAGCCTGGTTATGGCAATTCATGTGTAGAGATGTTGGAAGGTCATGAGTACAGGGTTATGCCATCACCGCCAGATTATCATGATCCAAGGGTTCGGATCAGTTATACAGATGGAGAGAATTACCACAATGGTTTAGATAGGACCTGTACCCTCACTGACATGGGGAATAGCCCCTTGAACGGCTACGCGAGATCACCCCCAGATTACATCGTCAACAGCCAGTCGACACCGAGTTCGTGTACATTCTCTACGTCGCCGTTGAACGACCATTCGCATCCTGTTTCGCCGGTAGGCAACAACCGTCTCAACGGGCGTCGCAAGGGCAGTGTATGCAAGAAGGAACGTAAAAGGACACAGAGTATAAATACCGCTTTCGCCGAGCTACGGGATCGTATCCCTAACGTACCGGCCGATACGAAACTATCCAAAATCAAAACGTTAAGGCTTGCCACGAGTTACATCGCTTATCTGACGGATATTTTATCGGATGGCAGTAGCAGAAACCAAGATTGTGCCCATTTACGAACGGAGTTGCTCAGAATCGAGGGGAAAGAGAG
>KN885129.1:33063-45933 GCA_000934455.1 Apostichopus parvimensis
GGGGGGGGCGAAGGGGCGACCGTACCTCCCCCCATGAGGATATATTTGGTATTTTTTATGATATCGCTAGTAATTTAAAAATAGAAAATGCATAGATGCAACTTACAAGGCCTGGGAATTGCCCTTTCCATCGATCTGGGAGGCATTTTTCGGCCAAAATGTCTTTTGTACGCTTCGCACCAATCCATGGTGGCGCTAAGCTTAGATAGTTTGCCTACAAGCTTCGCCCTCCCTTGGAAAATTCCTCGCTACGCGCCTGCATCACGTCCCAGTGATAGTACATTACAAATCATTTAATATTCTTCTTTCTGACTTGTATTGTCACCGAGAAGACGCTTAATGAAGCTAAACACGTAGGCGGAGGTTTTTCACCCTTAAGTTTGCACACGTGGAGTGACTGAACCACGGTGAAATATATAAAGAAACAATATCAAAACTAACATTAATATACAAACATTGGGCAAAAAACGTGAATTTACATAAATCAATCATGACATTACAGAACAAGGTTTCTCCATATAAACAATGCTCGAAAGGAAGAATCATAACAAAAACAAATTTGATAAAATTAAACACACTAAAATCAGACAGTTAAAACGACAAAAATATAGCCTTAATAATCATAACAACGCTCAACTTACAATCGTCGCCGGGCAAAACTACCAGCACAACAAACAGCGACAAACAGGGGCTAACAGCGGGTTTCCGGGATTCTACGGCTTCTTTCTGGAGAATGTACAGAATACCAACAAAAAAGTAATAACCTCTGGGGAAATACATACTCTTTCAAAGACAATACTTTAACTCAAGATACCCTTACAATATTGAAGCAAAACTAAAAATAAACTAAAAGGCCATAAAGATACCAGGCACATAACGAAAGCACATTAAATGCAAATCCCAAAAATGTGACGATAAACAAGTACATGGTTCGAGACCTTACCCCTCAAAGCATATATAACAGATACAGGACACTTACATATACAAAGGTTTTCTGCAACCAGAGCACATGTGGCGACACCACTCCACATAGTACTCACATAGTGCATACATATACAAAAAAAGAGAGGCTGGTATAAAAGGCCACGCCCTAAGCACCATTGGGCGAGGCCAACAGAGAACTTTGCCCGCCCTCAACCCAATGGATATTTGCTTGCAACCACGCTTAGGAAAACACATCGGCAACGATGACATGTATATTTGTGCTCGCACCAGATATTCATCCCTCTTTCGGTACATTCCCCACCATACGCCACCCCACAAGAAACAGGTTAGCCTCATATAACTCCGATACTCCTATCCATTTCGTTTTTTATACTTGTCCCACTCCGTGAAAATTATTCAAAAGGTCCTCGATCTGTCAATCAGGCTAGAGAACATTCAGATTTAAAATAAAAACATGGAAAATCTTCAGATTAAATCATATTGATTAATTTGAAGGAAAAAAATCCGAATTCTATTATGCGGCCGGTGTCATGTGAAGATTACACATCACTTGTGTTAAATTTCTAAAGTTCTGATTCACGGTAAATAAATGTCGAAGACATTTCCAAAACGGTAAGAGTGCTTAAAAGATGCTAAAGTATGTTATGAATCGAGGGCTGCCGTCATGTCGTTCATAGTATAATGCTTCTAAGGCGTCATGTACCAGGAAAATTTTGCGTTGTCTGTAAAATTCCATACGTAAAATCAGAAATTGAGCAGTTTTGAGACTTCATGTTTGATATAATGATGCTTTTAAACTGCTGGTTATGTCCCCCTCCGTCATCGGATATGGTAGACTATACTTTCAACTTTGCACTCTTTATTAGGTTCGTTTAGTTTATTGTTATTCATAATTAATATACACACAGTTATATGTTATTGGTATTTCTGTATACCGTTTCACGTAGAGACGGACTTGTACTAACTAGGACAAACCCCTCGCGAGCGCTAGCAGTTTGAATGGGGGGGGGGGGGGTATTGTACTAGCAGACAATGCACAGGTGCGAATGAGCATGACTTCCAGATGAACCTCTTGGTAGAACTCTATTGTTCCGCGAGATTCTTGATAACATTTCAAGCATAAATAACTTCCCCTTCCCCTTTCCATCCCCTCTCCTTTCCCTGCCTATAACATCAGAGTGGTCGCACATCGTCCTG
The DNA here is from genome assembly GCA_000934455.1 of Apostichopus parvimensis. Taxonomy (NCBI): domain Eukaryota; kingdom Metazoa; phylum Echinodermata; class Holothuroidea; order Aspidochirotida; family Stichopodidae; genus Apostichopus; species Apostichopus parvimensis. Next base: position 35,206 of record KN885129.1, read on the forward strand.
GGAAATCGATGACTTATAAAAAATAAAATATTTGTGACTTTAAAAGTCATTTTCTTTTTGTAATATTTTCTTTATGTATATTCAGCTTACCCTGTAAGTCTACTAAAAGCTCTTGTCTAGTAGACAAGTTATAACCACTTGTATTCCATATGATAACTCACGAGTCTGAAGTATCATACATCTATCGTTTTTTGTTGATACCAGCCTTATTATCTATGAAGCAAAGGAAGAATATTTTTGCCCAAAATTTAGGTTTTACTCTGCCATTGAAGAAAGTTCACGCGATATTATCGAAAGCCAAATCACTGTAACAACATTTCAAATACAGAAAAGGTCAATGACGCTATATAAAGCATTATTAAAACAAACAAACAAACAAATCACAAAGTTGAAACAATTTCATTTCTCAATGTCAGATGTTAATCAACGAAAAATGGGAAGGAAACGGATCTTATTTTTTTACGCAAAACATTTCATTCACATTCTTCAGGGATGAATCAACAGGTGAAGAAACGAGACAGTATGTTCCTGCCCCTACATTTTTCACCCAGGGATACACTCCACGTGAATTTAAATTAGTTATATCATGTTACACTCGTGGCTGTTAAGTTCAATAAAACGCTAATTCAGCGGCAAACGTATTGTAACAGATGAAAGATGTAGATTATTGTTTCTTTCTTGTCATTTCTGCTCCTTCTTTTGTTGACATAATTGGTAAAATATATAGATTTTCCTATATTGAATATATATATATATATATATATACTAAAATATAGGCTATATATATATATATATATATATATATATATATATAGTAAATGTTTAAAGAACAACACACCAGAAAAACTCCACTTCACGACCGGTTTCGTCCTTTTGGGACTGATCAGGTAGGAATCGAACCCCGGATCTTGTGTCACAGACCGAAGTCCGTACCACTCGACCACTGTGATTCTACTGTACAATCATAACACTTGAGAAATACACCCTCAATGAGAGTTATACAAAGCAAGTTTATATGCATTCACACAACAGTAGTATCACTAATCAATTTAATCTATCATCGTAAAACACTATGGTGTGAGAACCAAAACTTGGTTTTGTTCTCATTGCTGTAAGTGAAAGTTTAACAAACGTATGGGGTAATTTATCATCTAGCTCAAGACATAACTAGTAATTACACACACGCATGTTACAACCGTGAACCAGTTTTCCAAATCGAGTAGGCAGCAAATTTATTAGTTAACATTCCGTGACATGACAACTTATTTACATATCTTTAATTTTATGTAATATCGGTTACACGCTAATGTAAGAAATTTTCTCTCATTTTCATTTTCTTTCTTCAGTTTCTTTTTCATTTTCATTTGTTGTTTTAAGAAGTTGTCTTATTGTCAATCATAACATTAATACTCGGTTGTGGTACTCATTCTAGTTGAAAACCTTCTATTTCCTTGCATAAATGGTTTTAATTGTTTGTTTTTAACGGGTAAGTTTAAATTAAAATAAAAATAAAATTTGTCCTCCTCTTTTTTGTCTTTGTCTCTGTCTCTGTCTCTTCTTGATTTGGAAAATTCATATTTCCAACATTACAATCACTGACGCAATATTTGAGGCGATCGTGTTCGTTGTGTGGCAATGTGAATTGTTGAACGTAACCATGCGAAAGTAAGCTGATTCACCTAAACTCAAATCGACATGAAAAATACATCCATAATCCTCTCTTTTCTTCTTCCTTTTTGCTGCTGTTTTGTATATAGTATATTTTGTATTTTTTCTGATTAAACCTGTTTCGTCTTTAAGCTGAACGGAGGCATATTTTGCATACTAGGGTATAAAGTGCTCAGGCATTGAAACAATGGAAGCATCCGGCGCTTTGGACAAAACTAGCACTTTTCGCGACCAAGAGAAATTCGGCGACTTCGTTTCCCTAGGATCCGTCGCCCTCCGGACCGATGAAGCGGCAGCCCAATGCCCACACCCCTCCCCTTTGGTCATTGCTAATCTTACATAACCACTTTTTCCCACCGTCTCAACTTGACTGCCGCTCAAATAAATATGTAATATGTCATATAACGCATTAATTCATTAAAGAATGTTGACGTCAGCTGGTAAATAGTATAATCACTTGTAAACAATGCCATCCCCAGTTCAGAGCTACATACAAAAAGTAGACTACGGTCAGTCTTGTACTCTCTTCAGTGAATTTCAATGATATATATGATTCCACGGAACAGTGCGCAATACACTATATTTTTAACGTTAAATGATAGCTAACGCTATGAAACTTGCAATGTACTTTGCAGCTTTGTCGGGACTATACTAATACATCGATCCTCTACTCGAAAATCATTACATATGGTTCCACGTACATGTATAGGCCTAAATGGATCGAACTATTTGTTGGCGGCGTTCCTGAAATATAAAAGAATGAGAAAGAAGCTTTCATATTTTTGGTTAGTGACATAGGCTACTCAGAAAACAGAGAAGAATACTCCAATGCAGTCAGTTTATATAGTTGTATTTACCATAATCGACCAATAAATTAAATACAGGGTACCTGAAAGAAAACCATGATTATATGTTGCTTTAATTGCTTTAAAAACCAAAATAACACCCTATACCAAAAACGAATGAAATTACTTTCAAATATTTTAATATCAAAATAAAATAGATATCGGCTAAGCAGTATTGAAATTGTGCACCCAACTTTACTTCTGAAAATACCAATGCTTGTTCAGTTACAACCCAACATGAAATACGGCATTCAAGATTCCGTATCGCCAAACAGGAAGAATTGTGGGTAAAATGGTATGATGGATCGTTAACAAAATGGCTAAATACGAACAGTTTTGTCCAAACAGTATTGGTACATAGGAACAAGATTTATCAAGACCCGGCTTGGCCAGTGTTGCACCGATATGAAAAATATATAATCGAGGTTTAGACCATGTTGTAGTCTGCTGTTTTACTGCAGGGCTGTAAAACATGTTTACAATGGTTATGCAGAGTAAAATAAGACATTGGCTCTTTGTCTGTGTTAATTCGTTATGTTGTACCAGTTGAGAATGTGACCTCGCGGTGTTGCTGTACGAAACGAAAGCAACAATTGCAGTCGAAATTCTTCAAAATGATTAGGTCGAGGATTTGGTCTTCTTCCATTCCTAGTGATTGAAGCTACAAACTAGCTACAAACAAGCATCAACCATATCTCGAATTAAGGGCTGATATTGAGATGTAGTTTCAACTACTAACCGTGTGGAATATCTTTCTCTTCAATATGTTGCAAATTTTTTATCACCAGAAAAGCCTTGAAAACCTGTAGGCTTGCTGAGCGTCCGCTACCGTACAATCTGACATGTGTTCCCATTTTCCAAGAAAAGTTATGTGTCTTCTAATTATTATCCTTAATTATATTTTGTTAAAGCATGTAATCTTGACTTTAATTTAATATAAACTACACGTTGAGAACATATCAAAGACAGGCACTATTATCATGATGATAGCATATGAAAATCTATGGACATGTCACTACTAGTGATCTTGGCATGTTTCTATGAGCAGTGATAAAACAACAATGTTACGTGTGCTAAAGTATTTAAATTAGTCAGAGTGGGTACATGCTGTTTAATGTCACTAAACTAGCTTCTTATGCCACCCAAAACATTGTTGAAGAAAACCTTGTTAACTTCAATTTTCTTTCTCGTTGATGTATTTCTTACTATTTTGTTGTCGAATTTCATTGAAGATTGGTAAGTCATTATAGATCAACGAAACATCGATTACAGCTAGACGAGTGTCACATGCCTAAAGCAGTCAATCTGTCTTTGAGGTGCGTCTTCGTCTAACACATGGTTTCCCTAACTTTATTCGCCCCCCCCCCCCCACGAACCCGCTGTGGATGTCAGAGTTGTCCACGAACCCCAACTTTTCGAGACACGATGTGAGTCATTATTACACTATAATACGCAAAACAGTGCTTCGTAAAAGATCAAGTTCATAGTGTAATAATGTAATGAAAAATGCACGGTACGGTACTATACTATGGCAACATATGCGTATATGGAACGCGAAAAGAGTTTGTCGATAGGTACGACTTTCGTATATTACTAAATTATATGATCTATAAGATTTTAGTTCAACAAAAATTACTTTCAGAAACGTCTCACGAACCCACTGGGATGGAATCACGACACCCCTTCCCCCGGGGGGTCCTGCACCCAGTTAGGGAACCCCTGGTCTAACAGAACAAAACATACTGACTTCAAATTTGACTGCGATTTCTCTGAAATTACCATAAGCATCATACAATTTGTAATACCTTATATGAGTTATGCACTTGTATGTTTCTTCATTATAAATGGTATTCAGTATTGCCGTATCATGATCAGTTAATTGCACTGGTTTGAACAACATATATTTTTGTTCTTTATTAAACATGGTATGTCTGGTAATATACGGCCATTGACATTTGGCGTGTCATGTAATTAGAGCCGCGGAGCCGGTGCGATTATATGCATTCCAACATGCATACTACTCATGACTGGAGAATACGTGTAGTAAGGAATCGACAAGAGTTTGGTGGAATGGTGGGCACGAGGGGAGGGAAGGTAGGGAGGAAGGAAGGAAGGAAGGAAGGAAAGGGATGGAGGAAGGGGAAAGTAGTAGGAGAGGAAATCTCTAAATATGGAACATTTTACTTTTTCTTCAGAATCTGCGCAACAAATTATATGATGCATATCCGGCATTAACAGTTCTTATTAACTTTCTGTGACCTAAGATAATTTTAAAAATCTTTTTGTGACAAAACATACTTCTAAATTTGCAGCATTAAGGGCCGGTCACACTACAGCGATATCGGATCGGAAACTGATCCGATATAAAATGGCTCCTATAAATCGGATCGGGGAACAGGTCACACTACAGCGATATTTAAACTGAGTGCGTATTCTAGGTAGCAACCTGTATGCGCGCGTACGTCTGAACTTCAATGCAACTCGGTTAAGTGAGAAACATGGCAGACCACGAAATGGACGAAGATATATATGCTCCTCTATCAATTATGAAGGAGGAACAGTGAGAGATGTCCCCGATTGTGGGTACATGCAATAAATGAAAAGCGCGAGGAGCTCGGCGAGTACCACACTCTGGTAAGATAACTTTCTAGTCAAGGAGACAAGTTCTACAATTACTTTAGAATTAACGAGGACCAGTTTAACCACAATTTGTACCTAGTACACAGTGGCGGAGTGGCCACACGGGCATTTGGGCAATGCCCGGTGGGCCGATGGCACGGTAAACCAATGGCACGGTGGGCCGGTGGGCTGTGGAGCCTGGTAAAAATTACAGCCCATTTCACAGTAGTTAGTAGAATACAGACGGGATGTATAGAAATATATTTTTAACTGTGGGAATAAGCTCATAAAATCACCATGTTAGTTAGTCTGTTAGTTCGTAACAAAAGAACGTGCTATTAGCAACCCATCCGTACAAATGGATTTAATTTAGGTTGTTTTCAATTTTTTTCAACATGTTGTTACAAAATTCTTGAAAAACTAAATAAAATCAAATCTAAATTTAAAAAAAAAATTATTTGTAAACGTTTATATCTTTCCTCAGTTCAATCAAGTGTTGCTTCTGGAAAATTATTTTTGTGTCATTTTTAAAGGATTATTGTAACCCACAAACTTGAGAAAAATATCACCATTTAGCATCTTAACTTCAAAAAACTTGCAATGGGGAGGGGGAACCCCCCTTAGACCCCTCCCCTAGGACGGCGATCACTATGTAAGTAGCATTTCAATGAAAAGAATGGCCCGTCTATGTGGTAAATGCCCGTGCCGGTCATAAGACCCAGTCCATCCCAGCTTACGGGTGCAGGGAGGTTTGATGCAATATTCATCAACCATCAATTTCTCTCCTACATATTTGCAATCGTTATGAGCAGTCTCAAAGCAAAAGTTTTTTTTAGGGAGATGGAGGTGGGGTGGATGGGGCAGGGGTAGTTTGAGGCTACGAGGGTGAAGCAATATGGGCAATAACTATGACCATTTACTGCAGGGGCTGCTTTACCTACGGACAGTTTTAACCAGGTCGATATCTTAAGCAATGGACAATTCTGTTCCCCTGACGTCACTGAGTATATCCATCTTGACTGTCCTTTTGGGAAGATTCAGGATACTGTAATATGATATAAAGGGATCGTCTTTAAGACCTTGAAAGATAACTTTAGGGAGAATTTTTTGTCTTGATAATAAAAGAAAAAGAGAGTGCTGATAGTGTTTCAATATATAGCTACTCCGGTAAAATATGCCAAATCTCTGTATAGCTGTTTTAAGGCTAACATTGATGATGACGTCACTTCCTCATTGCATATCTAAATGTAAAGGTTAATCCACTCTTCTATCAATTTAATAATTCAGCTAAAAACATCGTGTTCTTATTACTATCATATAACAACAGAGAGCATCGTTGGATGACATTGAGCACCATCTGTGCTTGACACATTTGTATATGCATTGTTAACAGGGCCATAAAATGTCTTGTTTTTCCCATTGCGTTTAGTGTTACATCTGATGGAACTGATCTAATAGTCACAATATTTAGACTACATAGTCCAGTCACTTTAACTAATGAACGTCAACAGCTTAAAGAGTTGAATTTGAAAAGAAGACATATACATAGGGAAAATGTATTCAATAAGGACGATAGGTCTAATAATAATAATAATAATGATAAGAAGAAATATAAATAAAACGAAAGTAAACTTAAATTAAAAGAAAAGATATGATCTTCATTCCAGCCTGACTTAACTTAAATAAAAGATAATTATTTGTGTATTATGATTCCAGTTCATATCAAATGTTACAAACACAAACCCGTAAATTACATAAATACGGATTATGAAAAGTTATTCAGGTGGGAGTTTCTCTTACCGAATCAATGGTGTTTTTGCTTGTTTGTCGAGAATTCATAAGCAACTTCATATCACTAAATATCATACCAGTGACTTTCAACCATTTTACTGTTTTTTTTTTATGAAATTGAAAGGGAAGGGTGGGATTTTGACAAACTCGAATCATTTAAAAAATAAGATGTAGATGCATTTGCAGTTATCATTATGCAAATATTGGGATTATCAACTGCATTGATTGCCCAATTGTTGCAACCATGATTGGTCCATTGTGTCAGCAGCCAGTGTGTATATCGTCTGTAATATATCAAACTGATTCAAAAATCATCTGCAGAGGTTGTCGAGATTTGCGGAATAGTGTCGGAGCTTCTACATTTCCTCTTTTACGAAATACTTGCTTAAACTTTAATATAATCATGCTTTTCGGGATTTTTTTAGGCAACAGTTGACAGCATTTACAACCTGATCTTTAATCTGTAACTTCAGCTGGAATGTCTGTCCTACAGATACAATGGAAATTAGATCGATTTATAGCTCGGAGGTTATTTAATTTTGTTGTGAAGTTTAAAGACATGAGGTGGATGGTAACGTTACAGACAGACACTGCCTACGTGCTATTTGCTCAAATCGTCGGAGATAAAATGAATGGCATCTATCATCGATGAGGCATGTGTGTGTAAGGTATATATAAACTCACTGCGAGTAATCAATTATAAAGACAGAGCGATTGTATTGGCCATCTGTATAGAGCTAATGTACTAAACACAGTCGTTAGAGGTTCTAAACTAAAGGAGGAGAATGAACCAAAATGTGACGTAATAACCCAGGCAAAGGTAATCATTGAAAATTCGAGTCAATGTTTAAAAGTATGACTGCATAGCACATTGGTAGACCGACGTAAAAGCAGTACCCGGTTCATTTTGACGAGGAAATTGACAGCTAGCTAACCGTCAAATTATCATTCTGTGTTTTGTCATAGGCCTACCAAAAACCGTGGAAGATTTCCTTAAGTATTTCGAAATGTCGAAAAGGTCGAAAGTTTGAGGGAAACACCGAAATTATTCAACAGTTTATTTGGACCTTTCGTTATGCCCTCATACAATCTCCTTCTTTATATAGTACCACTTAACTATGTAACTATCCCGAATTTTCAAGAAAAGTTGATATTTTGAGATTAAAATAGTCTCTTGACCATTTTGAGATAAAACGTTACAATTAAAAGGAATAAATCGAAATATTTGGAAGATATCAGGATTTAAATTTGTGTCATGAGTGTGTCATTTTGTCAGGTCATGATGACAAAGTGTTGCAAGGAGGTGGAAATATGGCTCTTCTCTTAACTATTCTTTTTTCTCTATTCATTTTTCCTTCTTTCATTTCCAGCCGAATTTACACACTTGACACTGAAGAATGAAAGCATAACTTATTAGGTACATGCTCAGAAATTCATCATGTTCTATCCACTAATATTTGTGCAGACCAACTTTGTAACGGAAAATAGGTACTACAATAAATAATAAGTCTATAAAACTCAAAACAAATGAGAATCGGTCTGTAATATTTTGATTTGTTCAAGCCACCACCTTTGTCTGTCAAAGAACTTGTTACGTTGCTATTTCCCTGCAGGGTTGGAATAAACATGTTCTTACCTTTTGGGGGGTATGTCGTTCATCTCTATCGCATAGACACCTGATGATGGTTGGGTGTGCTTCTGCTACCTTAACTAAGACTCTTCTAAGATGGGTATGTAAATATATTATCAGAGAATTATTTGTATATAAGCATTAACAGATGCCAGTAGCAGCGGCGAATTAGATATAGGAGGCTGAACTTTTATGGAAACAGCCAGATGCGATTGAAGGATCTTGTAGAGGAGGGGTATTCCCGCCCTCCCTCCTTGCGCACGCCATTGGATTTTAGTGTTGTTGCCGGATATTGGTACCGCTTAGAACCACATCGTGACCGGCTTTGCGTTACTTTGACCAAACAGCGTAATACAATAACATAACTGGATCTATCCACTTGTACAAATAACGAATTGTAAACGAATTTAATTTTCAGTCTTCTATATTGCTCATTTGGAACCCATGGAAGGGGTGTTCTTATATAATCGTCCCTGGTCATACCGAGGGGATACCATTACACGGTGCATTTTCAGGGACCTTAAGTTTCCTTGAAGAGGTCGAGTTTGATTTCCTAGATTGCGAGAAAACATGCTACCAAAGTTGACTTCGCAGCAAATGATAATAATGAAAGCAAATGAGCCTCACGGACGTACCTCAAGTAAGAGTAAATTAATGTCCATATGCTTAATGTCTTTTTGTTGTTATATATACATCAATTGAATGTTTGATACGTGTTACCGGAAGCCGATTAAAGCGCTAAACGTTCACTGTGAATTCTCGACTGCTCATATAGTGTAAACATCTTGTCGTACAGGTTTGAGAAGTATGGAAGTGAATGGACCACTTGAATAGCATTAATTTTTATTGTTTTAAACTTTTTTCACAAATAAGGCAGATGCGGTTCGTCATAGAGTATCGATAAAGTCCATTAGTGAGTTACGTGTTGGACATAACAGGAACTACTTGGTATTCCAGAAATGGCAGTTATATTCATCTGTTCATTGTTCATCAACATGCAGTTCATTGACTTATGAAACAAATAGGATAAAGAACAAGGAATCGGAAAACATTCTTCTGAGATCAAACTAGTTTTATCCTGAGACGTGTACAACTAACAGATCTACCAAAGAGTTGAAGACATCCCCCAAGATCATGTGTAGTATCTGTTCCCTTTACAGGGGAATGGTGATACACACCTGACGATGATCACACTGTCACAGTCTCTATGCAAGGGGACTGGGGTTGAGAGCAGATCAGACGGTCGGTGGTTTGGTTTTCGTGCCCAGGTTCTTTCCTGGGTGACTTTTCTTAAAAATTATCCCCGTATTCAATCATGGGAGAATGATCGACAGATAGATTTTGCTGACACTTTATAACTCAATAAAATAATTAAATAATAAATTAGGCAGAATTTTAGTTTTGATATGTTATAATACCAAAAAATAACAGAGCACTTTCAGTACAATAATATTCCTGTAGCTATTCCAGTAGTTTTAAAGATATGTTTCGTTAAAGACACTTATTTCTGGGATATTCGTTTTGGCTAACTTGATGGTGACGTCGGCTCCTCATGGTAGTTCTTATAGTTAATGTTAATCCGTTGGTTTTGAGGTCAACCAGAATACGTTCGTTAAACTTATTATAAGCAACAGAGCACCCTTGGATGGCATGCAACACCATTTGTCCCTAATAATTTGTAATAATTATAAACATGTCATTTTAGACCATATAATCTTAATTTTTCCCATTGAGTTTTGTAGTGCAACTGAGGAACTAGTCCGATGGACTGTGTACTAAACTAAAAGGTCCAGTCACTTTAACTAGTGAACCTCAACTGTTTAAAGTGTCATTCCAAAAACAAACAACAAATAAGTAATTGTGTTATAGGAATACAACCCTAGCTAGACTGAGAGCAGTGGCCTTTAACGGTCCACGGCATATCAAAGTTAATTTTGTTCCTGAAGTTATCAAAACACAATACGGGGTATTTTTTGGGTGAATCTCAAAAAAAGTTCTTAAGAATCACTGTTTCCGAAACTACCTACTATCCGATATGATAAATTGCTTCAACACTGTGGCTTATAATGGGACCATATTGACACTTTTGTTTTCTTGCAAAAGTGATATAGATTGAATTCTATGTATATTAACATATTATCTTATGGTCTTGCTGGCTTGTATGTCTCTGGCATT
>KN885130.1:4016-25080 GCA_000934455.1 Apostichopus parvimensis
GGAGGGGTCTTTTTTGGATTTATTTTGCATTTCCAGGTGGCCTCAGATGCAATTTGGTGCAATATAGCACACTTCAACACCCACTCCATTTTGTAAATAATTTTGCATTTTCACCTGGCCTTAGATGCAATTTGGTGCTCCAAATGAGATTTTTTTCTCATTTGGAAATGAAGAAGGGGTTTTCTGACTTGCGTAGCGGGGGGGCGGAATGATACTTCCGCCCCACCATGTTTTTCACTGGGGGGCTGGCGCCCCCCCAGCCCCACCAGTTCCTACGCCCTTGTTCCTACATCATGCATTACCGAGTGACGAATAGACTCCATCTTCATGACTACAATTAGTCTATTAACCATAGGTTGCATTTTTCAGCTCTCTTGACCTCAACTTACTGAAACTTTATCTCTCCTGCAAACAGACCCCTGGGATTGGTGAGCTTGGAAGAGTTGATTTGTTCACACCTTGCCATGTCTGCTTTGATCTGATAGTGATTTGGCTACTAGCTGTGTGAAGAGTTGCATAATAGACGAATAGGCAGCTCAACTAAGGTGCGAAAAGATGGGACTGATCACTCAGCTAACCAACTGGAAAAAACCTGCCGTTCAGTAAAAACGGCGGGTTTTTGGATGCAACCTATAGCTAATGGACACTTTCGCGGCATGTTTAACTTTCTACGTGGCAGTATCTACGGACGATATGATTGGTGCAAAGGTTACAAGTTTCTAACGATCCTACATGATCCCGAGTGACATATAAACCTTCTTCATGGCAGTATCTACGGACAATTTGATTGGTCAGATACAATTCACGCAACCTTGTTTTTATGGCAACTTATCTTAAATAAAAACTCAAAAAATCATCAACGTTGTTACTAACCTCCTCTTTCTTTTCCCGTTTCCTGATTTTAGCACTGACTGCAGATGCAAGAGACATCATGTCTTCCTCTTCCTCATCACTGTCTGTCCCCATCAGCTTAGCAAAGTCAATCCCCATCTCGTTCAGCTCACTCAGGGTACCTTTGCCCTCGATATGCCCCTACACGTAGAAACATAGGTAGGAAGTAAACTGTTTAGTTTGTGTGTGTATGTGTGTTTACTCTTCTGATTCTCTTCCTTCTCATTAATATTATTAATGACTTCACACAAGAATACAAAGAGTTCAAAAGAACTTAATAGTAAAATATAAAATGGGCGAGTTTGCCGACGCCATCCATGTTTTTGTCCATCTTTGGGGGCAAAGAAACGTCTCCTGAAATTCTAACTCTGTCAGAATCTAGGTAACATACTAATGAGTATTGGACGGGGTCCTCGGTAACAGGCAAATGCATGGTACTTTGGTTGAAAAACCACTCTAGCGTAGGAAACTTATTTGCTTTGTTCAAAATTTACATTATGTATTATTTATTACTTATATTACTTATTTCCATGTTACCCTTTCTAATAAATAATTAAATATTCCATCTTGTAATTAACAGATCTGATTTGATACAGTAATACTAAGTACATTTTACCTTGAAAATGAAGAGCATGCTAGCAGTAAAACCACTCCCTCTCTAAAAAAAAGAGCTTTTGCCCAAGTGAATACATAAGGTTCTCAATTTGACATTCTTAAATACCTTCACCAAGTATTAACATGAGGCAATAGTGGCTTGCCTGTCTGTCTGTCTGTCTATCTGTCTATCTGTAATGACTTGTTTCCTCTCCTCTTTCCATTTTGGAAGAAGCTAACATAGCCATTGACCATTTCATCATGAAAAATGAAATTTAGAGATGGCTTAAACAATTTTGATTCTGTCCCATTCCAATTCCCACAACAACCTTCCAATTTTCCCAGAAACCATTTTGTATGACTGCTAACAACCTGCACCATTTGACATCTAAAATTTGTATTTGTTTTTCTTCTGGGGGAAGATACTCCCATGCCCCTCCCCCCATATGGGAGTTGGCTTCAATATCTCCAAGGCGACACCCTCTGCCCCTCTTAACAACCTTTTCACTTACGTCTTTCAAAACAATAATCTGATCAGCTGTTGCTAGGTACTGAAGTTGGTGTGTTACTAGGATACGAGGTTTGTCAGCCAAATATCCCATGATGCATCTGGGGAAGAGTGAGAAAATGAACAAAAATGTTTATTATGATCAGGGGACCCTTGACACATTGTTACTGTTACTGCCAGCTGGGTACCGACTGGTTTTTAAACTGAAAAGAAGAAACTGTTATTGTATCATTACAAATGATAAAAGGAGCCAATTGAAAGTAAAAAAACACAGTTTTGAGGGTAACAAAATGAAAATTAGACAAAAAGGCTTAATCATCAAATATTTTTGTTGGAAGTTTTGGCCATTGGACCTTTGCAGTTAAGGACTGGATGCAAAAACGCCCCTGTGAGGACTGAAACAAACTTGTAGTACTTTTACCTCAACACCTGAAAATGAAACTTGATTTACTTTTTTGAAATCCAAACACACATATCAAGGTAGTAATTTATACAGTATCACATCACAGGTGCGAATAATGTATAGCAGTTTTGTACGTAGGAAACATAGTATTTTATTAAAGACAAAATTCAGAGCTCTCCAAACCGTTGCACGAAATGTTAACAGTAACTTATTCCCTGAATTCTGCTTAATTTAGTGTTTATATTTGTTTATATTATTGGTTTGTCTAACAACAATCTTTGTTTCAGCTATGTCACAGAACTCTGTGTGCATCCATACTTGCTTATCAAATGTATGCCTGCCTAATTTATTGTTCACTGCATACAGTGGATTATCTAGAAAGATCTAAGTTTGAGCTACTTCACAATACTATGTGTGCATTCACACTTACTAATCTAATGTATGCCTACCCACTTTATTGTTCACTGCATCAAGTGGGTTATCTAAAAAGCTCTGAGTTTGAGCTATCTCACAATACTATGTGTGCATTCAAACTTATCAAATATGCATCTGCCCACTTTATTGTTAACTGCATCAAGTGGGTTATCTACAAAGATCTGAGTTTGAGCTATCTCACAATACTCTGTGTGCATTCATACTTACTTATCTAATGTATACCTACCCACTTTATTGTTCACTGCATAAAGTGGGTTATCTAAAAATATCTGAGTTTGAGCTACCTCACAATACTCTGTGTGCATTCATACTTACTAATCTAAGGTATGCCTACCCACTTTATTGTTCACTGCATCAAGTGGGTTATCTAAAAATATCTGAGTTTGAGCTACCTCACAATACTCTGTGTGCATTCATACTTACTTATCAAATATGTGTCTGCCCACTTCACTATCTACTGCGCTCAGTGGGTCATCTAGAAGGACTATATCTGAGCCATCGTACAAAGCTCTCGCAAGATTTATGCGTGCCTTCTGCCCTCCACTCAGAGTTACCCCTCTTTCACCAATCATGGTCTGGTCACCATCAGGCAATAAATCTAAATCCTTTAGATCAAAACACATCAAGATATATCAAATCTTTCAAGGAAAAATATTAAAGTTGCAAGGATATAAATGTTCTTTGACTTTTTTTTCAGATTATGAAAAAAAAGCCCCCCAAAAAGTAGGAATGGGGATTTTCAGCCACACCCTTAATATACAGAGGACGCTGTCATATTGGCGATTGCTAGTAACGTGAAACTGCAGTCTCTGAAATTACTAAGTTTTCCTTTTGACGAATCTTTGACAGATTCTTCTTGGCAAAGTACACATTCCCTAATTCACACATAGTGTGACATATTCGAACTAACATTCGGTTTTCACCACTCATATCTAGCACATTTTAGCGACAAAATGTCGCCCATCATTCACTTTCAAACTTTACACAACTCGTCATCAACCAATCAGAAAGTCTCCTCGAGTTATTTTCGATCACATCCACAAAACTGAGTTTTTAAGCTTTGAGCATGGGTATCAATGTATTGAAGTCTCAGAAATGGAATAAACTGGACTATTGACTACGAGATCTTCTTAAACATATTTTCACAGCTGGCACATAAATTGGGATATGTTACAGCGCTGTACAAAATCTTTAGAGATCTGTAAAACAGTACAGATCAAGCGAATTAGGACCCAGAGCCCTATATAGAGATACGGCTGTTAGGACTGATATGAGAGCGCCCTCTGTGGATATGCCAAAGACCACATTTGGGAATGTAAAAAAGTTAGGGATTGCCTTCTGAAAAATCTAACTGACAGGCTTACAAAGAGTAAATATGTTAAACATAAGATAAATGCATGAAATACGCATGAATATTAATAGCGATATGAGTGTCAATACAACAATAGTTTTCACAACAACAATATTATAAGTTGGGCAGTGTCAGAGCACAACAAAAGAGAGACAATATGGAGAAATCCCAAAAACATGAAACTCAACCCTCACCCTCTTCAAGGCACAGACTTTGATAATCTCGTCAAATTTTTCTTTCTCAAATTCCTTGCCGAACAGAACGTTTTCTCTCAGAGTTCCACTGAATACCCAGGGCTGTTGGGCGGCAAAGCTCGCAGATCCTCCCACTTTCAACGATCCCTTCTTGACTGGAAGTTCCTTAATGATGGACATTAGCAACGAAGACTGAAAGATAGAGACAAATCCGGGACAAGAACGTGTGAGACTGCAGGGAATATTGATCCGGTATTATATACAGAATGGACAAATGGAGTCATTGGTTTGAATGCTACATTTTCCCTAGAGTGGCCATAATGGCCTTCCATGTTGTAAATTTCCATAGCAACCAAGATTACCTTCACCACCTGCCAGTCTCCTAGCAACGACTATACATATTCAGGGTGTGTCTGACCAGTCGTCAGTTGCGGCATAAATTCAGCATAAAGGGGTTCAACCAATCGTTCACTTCAGTACATTTTGCAAACCAGTTTGAACATCTTCTGCTACAGTAGAATGTTTTAGAGTTGATATAAACGGTAAAAGTAGACAATGTTTAGACATTTAGAAAGGGTTTCAAAACTGTTTCACCCCACTGCATCGGACAAGCTGATCAAACTGTAGATATCTGCAGTAGTTTTGACCAGATCGTCAGTGCTAAAATTGATCCGAGCAGTTGCATAATACTGTGAACATCTAGATTAGGTCAGAGCAGTTCCCCACAACAGCCTACTTGACATACGCTATCCACTACCTTTTGGATGATATCTCACCTTTCCACATCCCACTGGTCCAACAACAGCGGTCAGTTGTCCTTTCTTGACCTCATATGACATGTCCTTCAAAGTGTTTGCATCAGCCTCCTGCAGTGAAGACATGGATTACTGAAATGTGTCTTTGTTTCTTATACTTAACATTAACGAAAATTAGATGGGCTTTTGGAGGCAATTTACAGTGAAGTCATCTCTGGTAATTCTAACCACTGGGGTTTGTAAAAATGACACAGTCTATTGAAACAAGGTACTGTGGATGGGGTTGGTTTGTTACCAGGATTCAAAAATACCCATTTTTGTCACACTACAAGAATGAGGCATACATTTAGAGTAAACTCCATGATATAATTCCCTGTCAGTCTGTCAATGTGCTCATAAGATATAGTTTATGTTGATGTATTCTCCATAATACTGATGCAGATGAATCTTGTTTTTAATTTTTTTATCATGTAGTAGGTCTGCTCTATACCATGTATAGGCCCTATACCATATATGCCATGCATAGGCCCTATATCATATATACCATGTATAGGCCCTATATCATGTAGTAGTTCGCTATATGCCATGCATAGGCCCTATATCATGTAGTGGTCTGCTCTATACCATTTATAGGCCCTATACCATATATGCCATGCATAGGCCCTATATCATATATACCATGTATAGGCCCTATATCATGTAGTGGTCCCCCTATACCATGTATAGGCCCTATACCATATATATCATGTATAGGCCCTACATCATGTAGTGGTCTGCCCTATACCATGTATAGGCCCTATATCATGTAGTGGTCCGCTCTATGCCATGTATAGGCCCTATACCATATAAACCATGTATAGGCCCTACATCATGTAGTGGTCTGCCCTATACCATGTAAGGCCCTATATCATATATACCAAGTATAGTCCCTATATCATGTAGTGGTCCGCCTTATACCATGTATAGGCCCTATATCATATTTACCATGTATAGGCCCTATATCATGTAGTGGTCCGCTCTATGCCATGTATAGGCCCTATACCATATATACCATGTATAGGCCCTACATCATGTAGTGGTCCGCCTTATACCATGTATAGGCCCTATATCATATTTACCATGTATAGGCCCTATATCATGTAGTGGTCCGCCCTATACCATGTATAGGCCGTATATCATATATACCATGTATAGGCCCTATATCATGTTGTGGTCCGCCCTATACTTAGTCCTCACACAATACACATTCCAGAAAGTACTATAGTAGAACTGCATACCTCATCATCATTCCACGAACAATAGACTCCTTCAGCTTCTATCATGGTATCCTCTCGGAGGTCTAAACAATCCTTGTCTGATGAGGCTTGCTCTTTCTCTTCTGACAATAGAATTTCCTGAAAAATCGCCAAAAAAAAAAGATTACTAAATTATACTAATAATGACTTTTATAGTGAACACACACCCAAATGTTAAAAAACATAGCAGCTTTCCGAATAATTCAAATTTTGCCCGTATTGCAACTCTTTGGAGTTGCAAACGTTAAGTCCTCTGGCAAGATGACAAGTTCCCAAAAGGGGGTTCTGGTGACATTGTTGGGAGGATGGCTAAGGAACTGATCCTAGAAAAAGGCTAGCTATATGACGGCTAACTCAAATGTCAATCTTGTCGACCTCAACTCTACTCACCTCTATTCTGTCAGTAGCTACCCAACATTCCGATGAAAGTTGAATAGCCTGGGGAAACTTCCTCATGAACGAACTTGTGAGTGTCCGGCAGAAACTGACCACCACAAACACTGTGGAGGCACTGATTGGTTCTGTAGTAGTAAGCGCATAGGTGATGATCATACCAACGTCCAAGAGACGGTTGCCATAGAGACTGAGAAGTAGATTGGTTCCTATTGGATACGATGCTGTGATGACTTTAGCAATTTCCGACCTGATATGAAGACACATTTATAGGAAGTCACAACAACTATGGTAACACAAGACTGGAAAATATTATCAAAAAGATAATGAAATAAAATAAAATAGATAATGTTCAAAAGAGACATTAGGACTTCACCTAGTTAGACCGACAAGATGTCTTATAAATATATAAACTAGACTCAGTCTACTTTACAACAGAGAATTTAGAGCTGAAGCAGTTTACCATTATTAAAAGATGATGAAAATTTACCTTTTGGGGGGTAGGCAGCAGGAAGGCTTCCTAGAATAAACTACAGACCAGCGCGCTATTAACTGGAGTTAATTTGGTAAGCAAACTATACTTCACAAAATGTAACCGACCTACTGCAAGCTTTCAATACACAAGCTGGCGGTATCAAAATTACTTTTAAGTTACGCAACCCTTACAAATTCCAAATAGCTCTGCTGCTCTTTCAATGCAGTAAACTCTTACTTTCGTTTCATTGGAAAACGCTCAAATATTTTCTCACGGCCAAAAACCGTATCATCATCTGTCTCTGAACAAAATGAAACTTACTTTCTAATTTGCCTGACCACTTCTCCAAAAGCGTTCTCCCAAGCGTACATCTTAATGACCCGCATTGCTGTAATAATTTCTGTCATGACTGCAACACGTTTATCGGTAAATTGAGCTGTCTTACGTCTGAAGGGGAGAAAAAATGGTTTCTCTATCTGGCTAAACAAACAACTTCCACATTAAACAACAGAAATCTGAAATTGTTCTATAATCACGAAAGTGAGTTAAGTAAAAAATTGATACATTTTGATCATTGAAATGTTCATTTTACCATATCTATTTATTGTATGTATCCAAAATTGGATAGGTGGTAACCTGGCAAGTGGGGGGGGGGGGGTGGGGTAGCGAGAGTTGGGTCATTTTGACACTGGCAGTTCAACATGACCTCAAATTACTATCTCACTATCTTATTAATTTACTCAAAAGAGTGCTAATTTCTAATACAGATGCTTCAGAGGGAGAGGGGGAGGGTGTCAAAGGGTTCTTCTGGGTCCCTATTCGCATCTTGGAATAGGGTCCTTATTCGCATCTCTGATCATGGAGTGTTAGCTCAGTGGTTAACACCGGTGCCTTTCAATCATAAGGTCCCCGGTTCGAGTCACTCCAAGATTAATGTATGTCATCCAGTTAAAGAGTTGTTGACAATTCATAACCATGGACGTTAAATATGAATCTAAGAGACTGACTTCGGTCAGCTTGCGGCTTTGATAAGCCAATGAGGCTTCTTCGCAAGTTCCTGCTTGCAGGAGGATCTAATATACATACATACATACATACATCTTGAATTTTGTTTCGTTTATTGACTGCTGAGACTGAAGAACAGAAATTGTGTAGGTAATACCTCAGCGTGGCAAAAAGTTTCCCCATCCTTGCTTGCGCCGGGATGAGAAACAGCATGACAATGTAACCAGGGAGACAGGCCCACTGTATCTCACGGTATAAGAAGATCATGATGATTATTGCCTCCAATGGTCCAAGCCAGAGATAATGCAGGAAAATAAACAACTGAAGAAAAGACAAAAGGCAAACATTATTAATAACCTCTTTAAGTGTCATTTGATTTGCTCCCATTTATAGTTTGCAATACTCTGACCTTTATAAAATGGGAGGCATTTTTGTTTTTGTCAACATGATTTTTTTTTTTTTTTTGGCATAACTGCACTTAGTTTTAAATGGTGTTTACATCAATAGAGGTGTGCAAGAGTCCAGGACATGAAGCACAAAGTGGTACTGACCCGCCCCTCTCCCCCCCCACCCCCACATACACCCACAATAACATTCACAGGAACTAGCCGTGTCTCTTTCACGCTAATGAAAATTGTTGGAGCAGTGGCGATGAGAGAAGCATAGTTTTGGATCTTTTCCATTTATGAAATTAACAAAATAGTTTTGTTCCTGTTTCTGTTTTCATTTCATCTTTTTGTCACAAATTTGGTCAAGACAGCCGTGATGCTTGACAGGATATCACCAACTCCTTTGCATTTTTGAGACTGGTCAATTTTCAGGGAACTTGTCAACCCTTTACAATTTGCACTTTGTGAGGTCCGACATTGTAACTTTTCATGGTTGTCATCAACATCTTCTCCTGTGTCGTTATTACTTCACTGCATCCATAGGAAACACTGCACTGGCTAATAGGGGTAATGAGCTGCTCTTTAAAATAGATATTTGTCCCTCCTCTAACTTTGTTAGAGTAAACAGACTGGACTACCCCCCTACCTCTATCCTCTCTCCTTTCCATCTATCCTCCTAAAGTTAGGGTCACAAAAGGATTAATTCAACATAAAAAGGCAAACTAAATAACTTAAGTTCCAGAAATATTAATACATTCTATGAGTGGTTTGTCATATGGATACAAATGTATGAGCAAATATTTTGCATTTGAGAGTGGATACAAAGATAATCTTACCCTATCAAAAGTGTTGACATCAGTTGTCATGACATTGTTAACTTTACCAACTGTAGCACTCTGTAAAGACTTGTTACTAAGTTTAAGAACCTGTCAAAGAAGAGGCGAAAAAAGGTTGGCATTTTTTTGTGATAGGTAAATAAGTAAATATGCATGGTAAAATGTATGAAACTTCTCAATTATGCCATTACAATGACTTCACCTTAAGATCACTAATAGATCAATTAAATACTTCACTAATTCGGTCGATTCCCCCACAATTTATATTTCCACACACTTTTGTTCATTTTAAATGAATTTTCAACCCTTCCATAATCCACATGATCACTGAATCAAAACACCAACAAAATTTCCGGACTGTTTGAAGTCACGGTTACGGCATAATGCATCAATGAGCTGCACCACAGTTAATGGTGTCACACAGAGTTGAAGACTTTATCCCAATCTCAAAGAAAACTGCTGTCTCAGTAGGAGCATCTGCATGGAGCAGACACAGTAAACCAATGACCTTCTCTTTAATAGTGGAATCTTTTTCACGTATGCTAAAACTTTAATATTCATAGCATTTTCCTACCCAGTTGTCAGACTCCACGGTAATGTTCTTCATTCTTCGCTACTACAAACAAGAATTACTACTACAAGACTCAATAAATATTTATTTTTTAGAAATGAGGGTACTTGAGGGCAGCATTCAATTAATCTTAAAAATCAACCTAGAAAAGTTCTCAAGGTGAGTGGGTATTTATTGACAGTACTTTAGCTGGTTGAGAGCAGATGTGAGCAGAAACTTCAATGTTTTCATATGGACTGCATCTTTTGTGACATAATTCTGATTTGTTTGAATGAAAGTTAAAATTAGAGGGGAATTTGTTTTTTGTTTTTGTTGTGAAATTGTTTTTTAAAACCTTCCATTTTTTTGGGGGGGGGGAGGAGGGGAGGGGGTATCAGCCAATAGACAATCCTGTTGTTTGGGCCGTTGGGCTGCTATCATTCAACTGATTAAAATTTTAATGGTTTCACATGATAAACATATAATTAATAGAAGACCACACACTCTCATCTCTGGTCCTCACCTTGTGATAAACAGCAGTTCCGAGGGCGACTCGTATATGCATGCCCAGCCTCATTATCTGCCAATAGTAAGGGCCGTGAACTAGCGCCAAGCAGACGGTGTTAAGGGATACCAGTCCGGCGTATATGAAGGCCTGAGATCTCTCTACCGTGGACCCTAACACAAAGTAGTCGATCAGGAGGCCTAGCAGAATGGGTTGTGTGATGCGAAGAATTTCCTGCGGAAAACGAAGAGAGTAAATCGCAAGCTGACGATGGTGTTTATTGCCATATAACATCTCACTGCTATGAAAAGCGTACGAACACAAATATATTGCTATTATGTCATAGCGCCCTCTTTATCAACCAAGGGGATCCACAGAAATCCTGGGGTGCTAGTGAAATTTCTTGTTTTTAGAGGTGGGAGGAGGGGTTGTCTATGAGGGCTAAAAGATCTGATTGGTGGAAAATAATTGTCATCTGATTAACATATAATACTCCAGGCTAGAGTTATTGTTGCTATAATGGGTGACTAAGCATTTACCAACTGACAGCAATTTTTTTGGAAAAAATAGAAGATTACACCGCAAAAGCAATGCAATAGTTACTTCCATCAGTCTATTTGGGAGGGCATAAACCGTTGTATACATTTAATAAATTTATATTAACACACGTCTTAGAACACTTCTTTTGCTCCTACTGTACGTCTTAGAATAGAGACCCTTATATACTCGACGATCGGACATCTCTCGAACTGAACAGATGTGTCGAGAACAGTTATTTGAGGCAGTTAAATAAAAATCATGAAACTAGATATCTGTATCAAACTGTCACAAAACTAACCTCTCCCA
Organism: Apostichopus parvimensis; assembly: GCA_000934455.1. Classification (NCBI taxonomy): domain Eukaryota; kingdom Metazoa; phylum Echinodermata; class Holothuroidea; order Aspidochirotida; family Stichopodidae; genus Apostichopus; species Apostichopus parvimensis. The sequence goes on from KN885130.1 coordinate 15,442, forward strand.
TGGCACCGATACTAAGAAAGGCGTACCAAGGACCGTAGGCCACGAATAATGCCCGCAACAGACTGGGCTTTACGCCTTTCTTCTTGGCTCTCTGTATTTCTTTTTGCCAGACTCTGAGAAAAGAGGAGGAGAGGTTGTTTTCTTGGCATGAATTAGAAACAAGCAGGAGAATAGATTTTTAAAAACTGTAGTTCTCAAAATATTTGCCAAAACACATTCTGCAAATTGTAAGTGATCTTTCAGCAGCAGTTAAGATTAAAAATGAAAGAGATGGTACTATCAATTAAAAATCAGCAATCAACAATCTAAAGAAATGATTGTGGCTCTGAAAGTTTCTTCCCCTGCCACGTGAATCGTGAAAAGTGAAAGCTGACAGCGAGATGCAGACAGGGTTTGTTTGTATGCTGTGAACACGTTCCATGAAATCTGTCGAGTCGGATCCACGTGTGAGAATATTTCAGTAAAGAAAACAATGAGAGTTTCCAACGTCACAAACCTTGACAACTTTTCGTGCTGGAAATTTGAGCGATCTTTTGGCAGAACTTCGTATAGGTCGTCTGGTTTCACATCCTTCTTTCTGTTGGCGAGTCTAAGCAGTGGGGATATGTAACTAGCCGTAGAAATAGTAAAGGAAACGAGAGAAAACTGTTAGTATCACACGCGAGACTGAAAATGGGAACCAGCTAGTAGAGAAGGGCACTCCATGGAAAAGAAAACTCTTGTATAAGTGTTGTCATCCTTTCCCGCGCCTTTAGCAATTTTAAAGGAAGCTGGGGATCATTTTGGTTTTTATTCTAAACATCATATAACATGTGCAAATATCATATCAAAAATATGAAGGAAAAATTGAAGAAAAAAAAATTGGGGAAGATTTCCCACTTGCTTTCTACATGGAAAGTCAATAGTAGCGTACCGATATAAATTGTCCGTACATAGGAAACACTTATTAACTCTATACCAATGGTCTACCATTTATTTAATGAAACTATGTAGCATGGTAACCTTTTTCTTTCTTTTTTTTGCAATTTTACTGGAGAGTAATTCTTGATAGACTACTGTAAGTAATTTAAAAGTTGTCAGACATTATTTTGACCAAATTTATGAAAACATAATTTTGCTTTAGAATCATTGATAAAGTATGACATTGACTTGAGAATTGGAAGCCAACACTTAATATCACATATTGAGTGAGGCTGATCACTAATCAGTTCTTTGGAATACAGCATTTTTGGGTACTTAATCTGGAAGTTAGCATTATTCTATTATTATAGTCATTTTTGGAAAAAAAATGTCACCTATCTAAATATATTTGATTATTGGCTGCAGGGGTGGGTGACCTCCCTAACTGTGACCTCTTCCTCTGAAAACTAAAAATTTAAGAAATGGTCAAATGATAGGTTTATTCATCATACCCAGATATCAGAAATGGATGAACTGAAATGTCTCATATATGACAACATGAGAAAGTCAAGGAATAATTGATCATCTATGAAAAGCGTACGAACACAAAATATATTGCTATTATGTCATAGCGCCCTCTTAATCGACCAAGGGATCCACAAAATGGTACTATCGCAAAATGGTACTACACGCAAATGAGCAATCTGCTATATAGAGATGCAAAGATATATATATATATATATAGCAGGTTTTGTACACAGCAGCGATTGAGATTGGAATATTTTCAAATGTAAAATCATTTTTTGGCTTTTCCCATCCCATGGAATTCCATCATGAATCTAAAAAGAGAGAGACTAGACAGTACTTACATGAATAGTATCTGTGAGATGATGCCGGCTGTTGCCAATGGATTGGTTTTCCTCTTCGTTGCGTTCTCCGCCATTTTCTACCCAAACTTCCTCATCGGTTTACAGATCTGTTTTAATATTAGACTCTCCTCATTTGCACGAATCTGAAAATGAAAGTGAAATCCGTGCTACTTTTTATCGTTAACGGGGCGCGTGTCGGCAGACGACAATGTTGCCCTGTTAGGCTCAAAGCTATTAAATCGTTAACTTTCTCTTCAAAAATGTAAACACGCACGTTTAGCCAAAGTAATTATTATTCTTTCTTATTGTTTGCTTTACCAAACGGTTCCCACACGGTTCCTGCATGTTGCGGTCTGACCAGATAGAAACCTTTGCAATACCAATAGGGATTACAACCATATAAAAGTTAAACAAAATGTTGAAGATTTTACAGTCTTGTTTGAGGCCTAGGCCCCCTCCCCCACAACTTTACAACTTAACATCTGGTTCTTGGTAATTTGTCACACCCACACACCAAAAGTGTGTACAATTGCAACAATTCTCCTCTCTGGGGGTATTGACTTACAAATTGATGTAAATAACTAAATGTAAATCAACTGTCGAACGACCCCCAAAGCTGATCTGGTTGTCAGAACAGAAAAATTTGGTTTTCGCAAAGGATCAGACGACCAATTGAATTTGCCCCGAGCATATCCGTTACGAAACCGCCGTTTACTTACTACATGCCGTATACTGTAGGGGCCAATTTCCTTTAAAAAAAAAGTTTGCAAAGTTCCATATTTAGCTTTATAGCACTGTACACATTACAACAGGAAACAACAGCAAAAGTTTCAAAACAAAAAAACACCTTTAGGTTGATTATAAAATGGCCCATTGACCAACTTTGATAAAGTTATGTCATATTGCATGGAACGTCGCAAAAATTTGACTGTCTTTCACTTCGTCACTGAAAGGTAACAATTGAAGATACAGTGCAGGCACTGCAGGGAATGAGTTTTTCGAGGATGACATTGCAAGAAGCTCTGCTAAATGGACAAGTTGCTATAAAAGTGCAAAAATGTGTAATATTGTTCGATTTTTGGTACATAGGGACCATACTGTATGTAGCATTTCAAAGAAATCAATGTTGATAGCCTCCAAAGCTGCTACTGTGTGTACACAAATTTTGAACAGTGCTACATTATTCCAGACAGTGTAAGTATGTAATTCATGTTAAAGTGCTGAATGTACAGGTACAGTGTGTGATGGTTTCCTGTAAAACTGATCGATTTAAAAGTCATTGTCAATAGAGTCATTTCCTTTAAGACCTGCGGTGAGGACGATCAGGTCAGGTATTCAGTCACAGAAATGTATATCACCAAAAAAGGATCACTGCAGTACCATAGAAAGTGCATGTGCTTACTTTAAACACACAAAAAAAAAAAATTATCTTGTCTTACGCAATACCTGGCGTCGATTGGATTTGCCACGATCTGATGGTTCCATGATCTATCATATTCCACCCTCAAAGGGAAGATATTAGGTATCTTTGGGGGGGGGGATCAGTTTCTTTTAAGTTATCTACCAAAATCTTAAAAGGAAAGACAAACTTAGAGATCACTGATCAGAACTTCAAAAGTTAACAAATACTCTAAGTCATTACATTTAATAAATTTGTAGTTCGTCACAATTTTATGAATTGAAATGAAATGAATTGAACTACAAACAGTTCACAATTTGCTACTTACTGTACATAGCATTAGTCTACTGAGCTCTATAACCAAAAACTACTATATAGATATATGATGAGGGTTCACCAATCAGTAGGCCCTACATGTATTTGCAGATATCCATGCCTCCTCACATGGTCAAAAACCATGCAAAGTGAAATGTAAACGATACTGGTGGATACAAGGGTTGAAATAAGGATTTGTGGACCAGGAGCCACTTTCTAAAAAAGTGGCTCCTGGTTCGCTGCAATTTCAGTAGAACCAGGAGCTATTTTCTCACTACCAGGAGCTAAAAAGGAGAAACAAAATTCAAGTACGGCATGTACGTACGTATCAGTACAGGTGTTGTGCGATATATAAACCATGTGAACCAGTTCTATTGTGCATGCACTCGATCGATCAGTGATTTATCAAATCGCTAGCAGTTACTATATAGCACTAGCATGCAACGTAGTTTCAGGCTTCTGTGCAGCGCATGATAAGGCTGATATTTACAGGAGTATGCGGGCGCTTATTTGCCGACAAAGAAGCGCCCGTTCGTATTGTATTTTCATGTCCAGGGGCGCTATTTTAGTGCTTGCGGGCGCGAATAGCGCCTGGGCGCCCGCTTATTTCAACCCTTGGGTGGATACATAACTGACTTTTTGCTGTGACTCATGAAATATAATTTCTGCTAGAACAATTACCATTGTTAAATAGTACAAAACAATAAATTCAGATACCGACAGTAAGTTTCATTTATTTCTAGGCCAGGTCACTGTGTGGCAATTGCTTCAAGGGTGAATGTACACATGCCGAATGTGTGTGTGTGTTTCCATTAAAATACTGTTGTTTTAATATCCCTTTGTGCATGTTACTTTTTTACAGGGCCACATTTACAAACTTAACTACTTTCCTCTGAAACAATTTGATACCTCTGACATGCATCAGATTCAGAATTTATCCTGTGACATTGCAAATGCTTCCATGGTTAGGGGCTGAGGGTAGGAAAATATCAGTTTTCAAGATGGCACTCTCAGGCTCATCAGGACTGTTGTGATGGTATCACTAGGGTCAGTACACTGTTGACAATTCTCTTCGGGTTTTAAGGACCACAATCTCTGTGAAGAACCTCCCTTGCCATCATACACAGGTACTGTAGGGCTGTACAATGCGGAACTAACCACACCAGCATTGTATTTGATCAAAGAAGTCATGGACAGTTAAAGTCCATAAATTGCCTCCTTTGTAAAGTAAACATTTCCAAGAAGAGTTTGGCAATTGAACTCTTCCATATGTACCTGTACTACACTCATACTGTAATGTATTCACAACATGCATATACAGCTCTAGAAATGTTGCATTCTCTAGTTAATTTGAATAGAAAAAGTCTCATGAAACAATCATTAATTAATGAAGCATGGCACAGGGAATAGTATTTAGTGTTCAAATTTTGTGTAAGAATTTTTTGACGGAATCTGATTTTTGTCTCTCTCATTGAATACTAGAGTTCCTGAGTAGATAACTGCTATACATCTCTACAATCGTATAGCAACTTTGACCAATTTGTAAAGCATTATGCGATGTGATACGGTCGGATAAATTATGCCCTGATGATCTTGAAATTTTTACTTTCAATGAAATGAGATTTATTAAAACGTTAAAAATGACTGCATATGCATTGTATTCTCTGACTACTGTTGACACTCTACTGCACACGGTGTTGTAAAATGTAAATTACGTACCAGCATATTAAAAGGCTGGGTTGTTTGCCATGGGGGATGTCGACCTATTTGAAATTTCAGAGTATATGCATGTAAACACATACACAGTATTGGAACTACCATATGGTATGTAGTCCTAAATCAAATGAAATCAAAAGGCATTTACTTGGCAAACTGATGTCAATTGCTGACAACTTCAGTAGCTCAGTAGACAGACACAGTGATTTGAAAAGAAAAAGGTAATGACAAGAACCTTGGGCTTCGTGTGTAAACCAGTTTGGACAACCAGCTACGCACAGTTAAACAACAGGACTCTCTTTCGCTACTCAAGGTTAAATTCACGATGTGTGGTGTGTAAAGTCCCTTAACAATAGCTAAAGATTCACTAAACATTGCAAATAACAGCCTGTTTGTTTCCATATTCTCTTCTTGCATAGAATCATTTGAGCAACCAGCTTCTCCCTAAGTACCGTTAAACAACAAGATTATCTTTCACGTGTACTGAGTTGCAACTTGAGTGTGCTCTATTAAATAACTGACCACGGAAATTCCAACTGTCTGTACGCAAAACAATGGCACCCTGAGAAAATACCATAACATGTAGAATACCTCTCCTTCATACCACAAATTCACTGCAAAAGTGAGCAATCAGGTCATTGGTTATATTTAATAATCAAGTTAACGTTCCACAAGTTTTTGCCTGTTTCGTAACAAATATTTCGGACACGAAGCAGTACGTTGCAAATTTGGTTAGGCTTATCTGTCATATATGTAGCATAATAGTTCAATGATAGGATAGAAGTATTTACCTTTTAAGTTTGAAATTTTATGGAAATGTCTGTTTGGTGGTAGTAAACATAAGGGATAGTCAAAAGTCTTTGTTAAACACTACAGCATATTCTACATGAAATCAGTTTCAATCAGAATAATATGACATTTCCCATCAGTTCTCTGAACAAGTTTAGGGCCCCATTGGAAATGGGCCGACGTTCTGTCAGCCTAATGGGTTTAGCTCCTGTTACTCTTTTTGTTCTTTTCATATCCGTCCTAATCGTCTATTATGTCTTTGTAATATTTTTGTATTTTGAACAATCTGAGTGCGAATAAAACAAACAAACAAACAAACAAGTTTGGTTATTGTTCGACCACAAATTTTTAAAGATTTTCAGCACTGAAGTGTATGTTAACTGCTGATGCAGCCGCCTTGAAGACTTTAATAAGATAAAATATTACACGTACACAGTACTGTCCTGTGTACTCCTTAACGAAAAAGGAATGTTTTTTGAGACATTTTTACTTGTGCGCATAGGCCTTGTTTTAAATGGCAAATTTATGTGTAAAATTTGCTTATGGAATTTGTTCTCCACAAATTGCTAGAAATGCTACGTCGTTTAATGGAAATGTGATTTCCGTTAACGGTGAAAGTTACATTCCTTTGTTTTACAGAAGTGGCAACACTAGTATAAATATCGTTGAAATGACAAGGACGGTACTACATAATCATAGGCGTAGGAGCCTAATTTGATTTGGGGGGGCTGTAACGACTTGCCCGAAAAATATAACCCAAGTTTTTCGCGCGCTCCGCGCGCGTTCAACATCTTCATGTGCTATCATATAGGTATTCAATGGTTATTACATCACATGCAGATAACCGATGGATGCCTATATGACATGCACATTAACATGTTGAACGCGCGCGGAGCGCGCGAAAAATTTTGGTTATATTTTCCGTGTTATTACCCTTCCATATTGGTTTGAATTATTGGGGAAGTCTTTACAATAATAACGATAATAATAATATCAGTTTAACCATTGAAAAACACATTGCAAATTATTCTTCTTTCAGTAGGTGCCCGAAAAATTCTCACCATATTGCCCGAATTTTCACAAAAAAATTGAAAAATACACAACAAATTTTTCTTCTTTCAGTAGGTGCCCGAAAAATTCTCACCATATTGCCCGAATTTTCACAAAAAAATTGAAAAACACACTGCAAATTTTTCTTCTTTCAGTAGGTGCCCGAAAAATTCTCACCATATTGCCCGAATTTTCACCAAAAATTTTGGTTGGGGGCTGCAGCCCCCCCAGCCCCCCCGCCTCCTACGCCTATGTACATAATGTAACCAAGCAAAGTAGATCATTTGATAGTAGAGTTGCAATTCTGTAACCAACCAAAAATAGTTGATTTACTCAATGACATTGCTAATAAGTCCTGCTAAGAACTCATCCATTGAAAATACACTACAACTAGTAGTACAAGACAAGTGGGCATTCACAACTATAAATGTGCAAAAATTATATTCATCTGCTTGGCCATTCCCAGAACCCTGCTAGCTGGAACAACGGTGCAAAACTACCTTTCCTTCTGCAAGATACTGTACCATCTTCTAACAGTAACGATTCATGATAAGAAGTCATGAGAATTAGTAACAGAGAATATGCTGACTCAGGTTTTGGAATTTTTTTAACATGATGTGCCTCCTTCTAATACCACACTGTGAAATCTATGCAGCTACTGTACTATAGGCTGACCAATAAACTAGTTTCTATGACCATCAGCAGAACCAAAGGAGTCAATGGCATTTACACAGAACAGCATAACATTACCAACTTAAGTTAAGGTAGTAAATGGGGCTCCGTTTTTGTCTAAGTTTGGCATAAAGGCCTAGTTATTTTAGGGCTCATAAAGGTATCTATATGACTGGCGTATAACATTTGACCTTTTACTACAAGTCAAACTACTGTAGGCTATGACTAGGCCAAAGCTAAGCATTAAAATTTAAATAGTTAACTTAGACCTAACAATTAACCGGCCTAGGGGCCTAGGTCTAGCCTAGGCTAAGTTAAAAAAAAAGTTAGGCATAGCCTAGGCCTAGGCTTATGTTGTAAAACTAAGTTACTTACGGTTAAATACAGATGTGGGCGAAGAGCATGTCCAGGTTTAGTTCATTGTCAGCTATCTCTAAAATGTTGAACCAAATCGAAACTAAAACATGGACATGATGTACAGTCATTGAAATGGTGAAACCAGGGCGAAGTTATTACTCAATAACATTGAGATATTGCATGTACAGTACCTACAGTGCAAGTGCCTACACTAGGTACGGTGCCTACGTTACCGGGATTTTTTTAATTTTACTGTTCTCCGTGTGTGTCGTGATTTTGGATTACGCAATACTGGTTATAGGTCGTAATTCGTGAAACATGTGACTGTCCTCCTGTGTACACATTTCATATCTATCGTTGCTTGAAACCGGTGTTGTCGACGAAGAAACAATCGAAAGTCAAACATGAATATGATGATACTTCAATTACATTGAAATATTGCATGTCCGTAGCTGGGCTTTCTTAACTTTTAACCTACAGACTAAATCATCATTGTAATGTGGTCTCGGCAAAGTTATTTCTCGCCAAACGCTACCCATCACGGAATAGCTGACACGTTGGCCATTAAAGGGTGTGAAGACTCGCGCAAAACGGAACGTCTAATGCCGGTCATCTGACCTAGTTTCGTATGAGGTGTAACAAAAGTGTTAGACACCACCATCGTTCCCAGAAAAACACACACACAGCTTGCTACCATCGGTAATTAGACAACGGAAAGTTAACTTTTTTAGATGGCCGCACCTTCAATTTTCCGTATCATGACCATGCAGATTTTAAGCTACGAGAGCCCGGAGAATTCATCACTTGTAAACAAATCACTTTTATGGGTCAGTAGTAAACAATGTTCATACACTGCTCTTTGAAGGTCTTAGGTGGTCTAAAACTGCCTCAGTTCCCAAAACTTATTGCACCGTCATCTATACTCCCATTCAACATTCACAACCACAGCAACAAGCCAGATCCAGGCATTGCTTGGTTGGAAGACGAACAGTTGAAGAGAGTAACAGTATGATTTTTGACGTGCATGAAAAGTGGCCAAAGAATATAAAGACATGTCTTTTGTGATGCCAATTAAAAATTAAAAATCAACGCAAGCGGAATACCAATTGTAGGTTTATAAACATGTCCCGAAAAGAATGGACAAGGACAAACACATGTATTCCCCTCCACCCGACCCCGCCTGTGAATGGCGTTATATAACCTACCGGTCACGGTATGTTACGTTGCGGCTGCTTTTATCATTACCCAAACATCCACACGAAAGCAGTAGCCTATATATCATAATGCGTTACCAACCTTGATTTAAAGTCGTTGAGGAAACGACTGAAATCCGTAACATATGCCAATCTTTTACCATTGTTAAACTCGACGCCAACCTATTATCGATACAAACTAAAACAACCTGGCGACCGGACATTGGACATGATTTCACCTCTTTAATTTCGTTATTTTATTTATAGCACCTGTTATTAAAAGCCGCTGCGTTTTAACTTGTGACTCCTGTATACAGTTAGACCAGTGGCGTAGGAAAGTACTTTTGAGTGGGGGGGGGGGGCTGAAGACTGATGGCCG
>KN885130.1:26465-41161 GCA_000934455.1 Apostichopus parvimensis
TTCATCCTCTCCTAAAGTGTTTGCTTCGTGTTTTTAATTTGAGTACTCCCCTTGATCCATATTCGGCTAATACGACTCCATCTGAGCTGCATTCTTGAAGTGATTTTTTTCGCGCACCAGTTTCTTCTGGCGACTTCTGCTAGTTTGATGGCCTCTCGTTTCCCAGTTTGCTTCACTAATTTTTTAAAGAAAGAGCCTCTGTCTTGGAGAAGAATGTGGGGATGTTTGAATTCTTTTAGTTCCCCTGCATCTAAAACCTTTTTGATGAAAAATAAAGAATTACAATAAACTGAGGCCTTTGCCAGTATTTATCACAACCATCAGAGACATTCATCTTACAGTTTTGGGTAGTAGCTTCTCAACCATAAGAAAACCACAATCGAAATCATCAAACGAGCCCACCAGTTTCTCCTGCGGGGGAATGAATCGCGTGTACGTAGAAGGGGGGACGAAAGGATTTTCAAAGCAATATGATTCCTGGCGCTGACGCTGTCAAAAAAGTTCCACTTAAAAAAGTTCCAAACTGAAATAGCACAGATAAAATACGTCAATATAGGTCACACAACATCAGATTCCCAACCCTCCCCCCCCCCGCCCCTTTTCACGGGGGCGTGGTGACGCGACAGGGCTTAGTTTAAACCCTTGCCCCCATCCAGCCATAGCTGTGTCTGCGTTAAATGAATCTTGCATATTATATGACTTATTAACGCATGGAATTATGTTCTGCCTGTTATACCACTTTCACCGTTAAAAAGCCCTTTTAACTTTTTAAAATTTTATAATTTTATTTACCATAACTCTATCAGAATTCATTATGGTGTTGAGACGGTGGGCAATCGTTAGTACTGTACAATCTTCAAACTTGCTCCTTATAGTCTCTTGTATGAAAGAATCTGTCCTGTAAATAAACAAGAAAAAAGAATGTGTGTCAACCAAAACAGACAAATAAACGAACAAAGTCAACTTATTTTAATACGCAGAACTGATATTGCAAGTGCTGTAACGCATTTTGAATGGTTTCGAGTAAACTCAGATATGGGGTATATAGGACGCACAGCTAAAACTTTTCCAATCATACAGTTCATGTAGCCCCGAAGTGCATTATGTATGTTGAAGACAGGCATGAGAGGCCACCGAAGTTGATTCGAGTAAAATTCTCACAACAAGGATACTCGTGAAATTGATATAGTAACGTAACAAAATATATTGATGATGAAATATATATTTGATAGTGAGAGTAGTTATTTTCGCAAACAGCATTGAACGCAGCGGCGTAACGCCTATATGGGCTCGGACGGGGCAAACCCAGGGGCCCTCGACCAAAGGGGGCCCCCGCTGCACTGATGTACAGAACTTAGAAGAGGGGTGCCCTTTTTTTCTTTTTTTTGAAACGGCACGTTTTCGTTGGAAAAGAAACTATAAACGAGACAATGGACATATTTTTCTGTGCGTGAATTCGTTCGTCATAAATCATATGCCCCTGCAACTGCAAATCTCGTATCCTTCTTTCCGCACGACTGACTCAAGAGCCTGAGGTACGCACTGGAACTTGATAGCCTTTCCAAGTTCTCGGGAACTTGGATACCATTTGTCCACAGGAGTTACGCCACGGGTGGAAATATACATGTTTATGTTAATTGGACATTGGTCATTTGGTCTTATTGTCCTTTCAATCTCTTAATGTATTCTAGCTTTGCAACACATTTTTTCATGTTCCCAGTATGACAGACAAGGCGGACCAAAAATGTGTCTATGAACGCAGATTTTCCCCAAAATCTCAGTCGATAAAATCACCACGAAATGTTCCATATACGGCTTAGATTGCACCAGAGAGCTTGTAGAACCCCAGAGCTTCCAGGGCCCTAAGGCGGGCCCTGGACCCACGCCTTTGGGACTTCGCGCTCCGCGCTCGTGATGTGCGCTGCGCGCACATCGGTTGATTCTCCGCAGCAGCCAGGGGGCCCTTCCTTCCCTGGACCCAGGGGCCCCCAGACTCATCGTTACGCCGCTGATTGAACGATGACCGTGCAAATCTAAAACTAATATGAAGGTAAACTTTATAAAGATGGTTAATGGGAGTATGTTTTTACCTGGGATCAACATTGGCTGTAGCTTCGTCTAAAATTAATATCTTATTTCTCCTAACAATGGCTCTGGCTAGACAAACCAGTTGTCGTTGGCCGACGCTGAAGTTTGAACCCCCGGTTCCGACATCCATCTCTAACTTGGCCGGATTATTGAATAGTGTGTGATGTAGTTGCACCTATGAAGAAACCATATAAATACATTAAAACGTGGTTAGAACATTTTTAAATTTCGTTGTTAGGAAAGTGGCGGAATTTTACGCGATTTCTATAAAAATGTATTTTTTCTTATTTTATTATGTTTTTTCGTTCATAGCTTACGTCTCTTATTGCGTTCCATAGAACCTCATCACTATGGTTACTGAAAGGGTCCAAGTTTTTTCTTAGACTTCCTTTAAACAAGACAGGATCCTGCAAAGATGAACATGAAAATAATATAAATAACAATACAGAAAGATAACTTAAATTAAAATCAACAACTTGTTATAAAGACTTCCTTTTTTGCAAAATAGTTCAAACTTTGCAAGTTCATCATGTTTTGAACATCACAATATAATAGTAATTCCAGTTCATTGGGTTATGCAGCGAACTAATTCATACATTTCATGGATACGTAGAAAACCCTATAACGCAAGGCCAAAACAGGAAAATGGAAAATTATTTATTGTTGGCAAATTATAACATCGCGCCTGACCTGTTTGCTCAAGTTCATTGTGGTACAAAATGTTCCGAATTTCAACTAGGCTATCAAAATGTCGGAAACTTCAGGTGAAAATTGAATTCAAACTTCAAAACCATGGCAAGAACTTATGTTCTTGTTTTACCACTTCAGGAATGAACATGGACTTAATTTTCAATGCTTGTTGCCAGGAAAGTATAAAAAAAAGTATGTATAAAATAATAAATTATTAAAACAAAAGATAGTGGTATTGTGTGACAAATGACAGTGAGTTCCTATTTATCATAATATATTTCAGGGGAAATGCAAATTTCTGACCGTTTTCGCATATTTTTGCAATGTTGTGTGTGTTTGTGTGTGACAATACTATCGTTCTGGGTAATAACCTTACCTGTGGAATAATTGACAATTGTTTTCTGAGATCGTGCAGGCCTAGTTCCAAGCAGCTAACACCGTCAATAATGATATTACCGGACGGTTCCGCCAGACGAAAGAGAGCAGTGATGAGAGAGCTCTTCCCGGCACCGGTCCTCCCGACAATACCAACCTATAGAAGGAATATTAAATATAGATATTGGTGATGTCACACAACAACGTAACTATAGATATAAGTGTGTCTGAGGAACTGCTGAACTCAAGATGTGTATGTGAGTCAATACACGTATACTCATAGTCTAGACATATATAGGCTAGTTTTTTTGTATCCATGGCGTTCGCAAGGGGTTTATTAGCATACCGCGTTAAAAGCTGATTGTTAGACGTAATTTATAGTCTAAATACGACTCACCATGCACCATGTATTTGACTTTTATATTCATTTTTGTTTTTTGAAGTGGTTGAAAAGGGGGCATATACACCCATAATAATGGTCTTATCCTTCCCTGGCTGAATTTTCAGAGATCCTCGGCTAAACCACCCCACCCCCCCCCCCCGACGGAACCATTTCCCCCGATTGACGATGTAAGGTGCGGGTAAGCTCCTCACCCCCCCTCTCCCCGCCCCACCATCCGCCCTCGGGCACGCCACTCTGAGACATTAAAGATGTATATCCATCACGTGGTTTAACATTCCGTCCATAAAATGATATAGAATGACCAAACACCACCTTCACAAGAACCCCGTATATTCGCATAGAATACGTCATTACAAGAGTGGTTTTGTTATATCCTCTTCTTCAGTTGGGTACATGCATGGTTCAGTTAAGTTAAGTTAACCTTTTCCTTAGACTTGATGTTACAGGAGACATTCTTCAGCACTAGTGGAGACTCGCTTGAATATTTCAGAGACATGTCGCGTAACGAGATGGAACCTTTTCCAGGCCAACCTCTCGGTGGTTTCTTTTTGGGATTTTCCAAAGGAGCCTCTGGTTTTAACTTGGTATATTCTATGACTCTCTCCACAGATGTCATCTGCGCCAAAAAAGGAAAAATATATATATTTTTTCAAAGATATTGGTGTATTTAGTCATTAAATTTCAAGTAACCGAAAGCATTTGCTTCGTAAAGTCTCTCGCCATAATTTTGTTGGGGGGGGGGGCTAAAAACCAACGAACTATATTTGAAAATGATCAGCTTTATATTAAAAGTAATTGCGATGTCGTAATTTGGACATTGTCAAAACTCCTTTTGTTTTAAACTTCGCATTTAACTTTTGACATCCAGTCATAAGGGGCACGTGTTGTGAAAAACCTCAAACAGTGCCCATTTTCAGAAATAAGTGCCCCTTTTTGGTTAAATGATGAATCAATTATCTCCATGTGTGAATAGACAGGAAGCCATATGAGTCACAGAGTTTCCGGGCCTCCCTTTTTGACTATTCTTTGGGGCCACTTAACAATTGTTACATATATATTTCTGATCATAACGTTTACCGCTTGCATTTATTATATTTTACTCATGTTTTTCCAATGCACTGCTATTTCAATAGCAATTTCGATATGTACCAACACTTTCCTTACCCCCAAACGTCCCCACCCCCAACTTCCCCGCCTTTTCGAGAAATCCCGGAGCCAACATTGATTCTTTTTTTTTTAATTACGATTTGTTGACTGCTTATTGTATAGGTTGTGTATAATACTAACCTCATTCTCAATAAAAGCAGTCTGTCTGACGGTAAATTGGAATATTGTAGTTAGAGATAAGGTGTTGTTAAGAAGGACACCCACTAGTCCAGCATCCAACACTATAAGAAAATAGAAACTTCAGTATTAAACAGATATAGCACGATACTAAATGAAAAGAGAAAGGGGAGGAGGGGGAGGGGTGGAGGGGGTGGGGCGGAGGAGGCCGAGGAAGGCAGATTGCGCTTCACCCAGAATTATCTGCGACTTTTTTTTTCATCGTTGATTAAAATGCCTAGCAACCCTGCTCCTCTAGGGTGCTTCTTTAGGAAAAATTAACTGAAGAAGTAAAGCCTGCCATGGGCAAGAAAACCAAACATCTTGATCTACTCTCAACACCAATCCCCTTACATCGAGACTGTTACCGTATGATCATGATGATGTTAGGTCAAGTGAATATCACGAGCCCCTTAGAAGAGATATACTGAAACACACGACCAGGATTCAAAGGTCATTGAGCGATCTATACTGTGTACTGTTTACACATTACGATTCCATGGTCAAGGCTTAGACAAATTATCTTCTTGATACGAAACTAAAGTCAGCCAAAATAGATCCCATGGCACGAAAAACCAAACGACTTAACCAATGATCCACTCTCAACCCCAGTTCCCTTACAAGGACACTGTGACCGTGTGGTCATGATAATGTTACGTCAAGTGAGTATTACGGGTGCTTTGAAAGGGCAAATTAGATACTATATACACAGGATCTTTGCCATAAGGCCGATGCATACAATGATACTTTAATTCGACGGCGAATCGTTTTCTGCCCAACAAAAGGCACACATGTTTAAATTTTGATCTCCCCCCCCCCCTTATAATTTATCGTCTAAAATAATTAGCCAAAAATTAAAAGGAAACGGGTATCCCCCCTCCCGTCCCATCCCCTATTGAATCCAGCCTAGACCACTACACTTGTCAGTGGATAATTTTGCAACATCTCACCATTTTCATGTTTGTTTCATCCATCTTCCCAACCCCACCCCTGAAGCCCCCCCCCCCCAATCGCAAGATAACAGACAATGTCACTTACTTCCGCTGGCCAGAACCGCAGCAAACGCAACACCGGAAGTGAAGATAAACGAGAGGATGTCCAGTCTCAGGCCAAACCAACGATTAATTACCAAGTATGTGAACCAGACTTCTGTATGTCTGTCTTGAAGAGCACAGAACATTTTGAAAAATTCTTCTTCTTTCTTGTAAGCTCTGATTGTACTCAGACCATGGATAGATGCAGTAGTGTGCGAAAAGATAGGACTGCGAGCTTGTGGAAGAAAATTGAAATATAGAAAATAAAAATCATTAACCAGTTTTGTTTGCCACAACAGATGACTGTTATAAATCAGTGGTTGACACTAAGTGGTTAACGCTCACTGGTTAACGCCGGTGCCTTCCAAGGCCATAAGGTCCCGAGTTCGAATCACTCCAAGATTAATGTATGTCGTCCAGTTACATAGTTGTTGACAATTGACAATTCATATAACCATGGACGTTCAATATGAATCTAAGAGACTGACTTCGGTCAGCTTGCGGCTTTGATAAGCCAATGATGGCTTCTTCGCGAGTTCCTGCTTGCAGGAGGATCTAAAATACATACAAACATACATCAATACAAATCGAGTACAATATCATGGATTTATAAGTACATGTACAGTACGAGTACAAGGCTCTGACCTCGAGTACCAGTATTTCATTTTAACCTCCGAAAAAGTTTAACCTCCGAAAAAGTACGAGTATGAGGTACAAATCGATAACGGCGAGAACACGAACGAGTATAGTCAAGTATACGGTAGGATACTAAGTATACTGACTGAGTATAACTTGGGGACCTTAACGCCCCTCCCCTTCCTCCTTGGCCCCTCCTCCAAGTGCACACTGCCAATGTTTGAAGGAATAATTATCGTAGTAATTGAACTAAGAAAATCCACAAAATCGTAACTAGTTTCTTTCTTCTTTGGCATTGTGCTCGGGTTTCTCTGATGAACCTGATCATGTCGTACAGTGCAGGCATAAATAGGGGATTTTGTATTGGATGGAAAACTTGTATTATTTACTTCAATCTAGCTTGATTATTTATGAAGCCTGTATAAACGTTTAGATATCTCACCGACGCCATCTAATCTCTTCACGGGTCGTGTCGCATTCACAGAGTAACGTCGAAGAAGGAGAAACATCAGCAACAATGGAAGGATTAGAATGAGGGTAAAATAGTTGATGACTGCGTTCAGGATAACCACCCCTATAATTTGCAGTAAAAGCTGTGAGAAGAAAGAAATATGACTGTATATTAATATACCTGTAACAATAACATGTACATACCCACGAATGCAACACTAGAAGTCAAAAATAAATCATTTGTCTCCTTGAGTCGAACTTATAACTTGGCGACAATTTTTTTTTTAGTTTCATGTCTCTATAAATGCCGAATATATATTTAACTATTGTTTTGGTTAGTGAAGTATTCCAGCATCATAGTGTATGTATTTTATCGTTTACTTAGCATATACTTTGCTTTGCATATACACCCGAACGTATACGTGATCTGATGAAGTGTGCAGTCACACTCACACAGTCAAATGTAATCAGCACATCAGGGAATTATCCGCTTACCCCCCCCCCCCGCCTCTCTCGCTCACAGAGGATCTACTTGACCTTAGGACCCTTTGATCATGCATGGGGCACCCTGGGGCACCCTGCACACTTGCCTCCGTCACTGAATGGCATGATCAGATACCAAGGACAAGAGCGTACTGTGCAGTGGCGTAACAAGGCCGGTGCGACCTCCTGAGGCCCGGGTGACGAGAAATACCTACACATCATCTGAAGCCGGTAAGCGCCCGTATGCCACAATGGGAATTCTAACGACAACCTGTCCTCATCAGAGAAGGCCATAGAGTACCTTATCCGGGCGTCTAGTCTATGTGCCAAATAGCAATATTGCTAACCGAAGCACCGACCAAGGTTGGGCTTGGGTGAATGTGGACTCTCCTTTGGGGGACCATTTGCATTGCTGTACCAGAGCCCTGTTGCTCTTTGCTACGCCACTGGTACTGGGTGAGACGGGAAGACTATATGACGTATTTATAAAAGATATGTAAAGTGATGGAGCTGGGATGGAGGATGGGGAGGTGGGGCAAAAGCACGATCAAGGGATAACTTAACCTGTAGCATGTCAAAGAATGTGAGAGGCAGTTGGTCATCCATGATTCCTATATCCTTTGTAAATCTATTCTGAATCCTTCCTGTAAAATAAATTTGCGAAAATAAAAATTTAGCATTTCTCACCAACATTCGTCTTTAACGTCTACATCACAGCATGATAAGTAGGCCTACCCACCTTCTCTTTTTAAGTTTAATTACTGTTAGTTCTAGCGACTCATAATTTTTTAAGTAAGTCCGAAATATTTATTTTGTCTTATCAGCATTGACAAATAAAATTTAAAAAAACAACAGCAAGAAAGAACAGCCAATTTGTGTCCCTTGAACATTGCTATAGCATATTGTAAAACATAAATATTATATATTTCATATACATATACATTTATGCCAACAGACCAGCCAATTCACTTCTGTGGTACATTCCATGATGTAATGAATCGGGTACGCTAATTGAAGGTGATAGAAACTATGTAAGATATAAACTAAAAAGCTAACAAACAGAATGAACTGATAAGAAATAATCATTATGAGTGCAGAGGCGTCCAGAATATATGTACTGTATGTATATTAGATCCTCCTGGAAGCAGGAACTCGCGAAGAAGCCTCATTGGCTTATCAAAGCCGCAAGGCTGACCAAAGTCAGTCTCTTAGATTCATATTTAACGTCCATGATAATGAATTATCAATTGTCAACAACTCTGTAACTGGACGACATACGTTAATCTTGGAGTGACTCGAACAAAAGGGACCTTATCTTATGATTGAAAGGCGATAACCACGAGATCGGATGATCGGATAACACGAGATCGTTTAATCCTGACCTGTGGGGTTTGTATCGAAGAAGAAGATCGGTGAGCGAAGTACAGCGGCAAACATCTTATTATGGAGATTCTTGGATGAGTTGATCATAATATGAAGAGCGAGGAATGCACGAACGAGACCAAACAGCATTAGAGCCAGGATTAGCATGCCATAAATGAAGGCCGCCCTCTCAGTCGATGGCGGCAAGAAACCTAGTATCAAATGATTGGTAACATTTCTCGAATTCTGTTGGAAGAAGAAGTGAAAAGAAGATGCGAACGATCTGATGTTTTTTCAGGGTCCATAATTTCATTACTGAATAAATAAAACACATCACAATACGACGACAACGAATTAATGATTTAATTTTTTTGTTCCTTTGTATCAGCGCTTTCAAGCCAGTAGATGTTTCATATATCAATACTGTTTGTTACTAAGTTGACTGAAACAAAATTAATCCGTAGCTTACCTATATATATATCATAAGCCATACACAGATCCGTAGCCTATATATGGGGGGGGGGGGCCGTGCTTAAATATTGACAATTTGATTTGGATAAGGTAATTGGAGTGTTTAAGTTGATTGGTGACAGGTAAAGGATGAGTGATGTAATCAATGTTATAACAGGTGCACGTATAGACAAACATGGTAATTGCAGGAGTAATTAATATTATCAAATTGATACTGCAAATGGCGGCAACTTCAAATGCACAATGTAACTGAATGGGTGACGAATAACACCTCAAATCTCAACCCTGTGCCGGGGAATTGGTGTCGAATAACACCTCAAATCTCAACCCTGTGCCGTAGAATAGGTGTCAAATAAAATTACAAACATACAGGCGGTATATAAAGACGATGAATGAAATTAACTGAAAAATATCGTACCACAGTTCTTGCTTCTTCTAATTCAGTCCACAATGCCAACCAGTAGTCGGCTAGGACATATACAACCTGTAATGAAAAATGGTCACTAATAATGTATACCAAAGTCTATAGTTTATGCCATGCTCAGTGTAAACTAGCAAATATATGAATATTCATATCTTTACTGATAAATTTCAGTCAGTTGGACAATTTTCTAATACTAATCATACCTCTCTAAACTGTCCTCCCATATCATGCTTCAAAGCATTCGTATTGACAGTACAAACAGTTCCTAATCGTTATCTGATAGAAACATGATATTCATACTGTTCATACTGATAATACGAGTGCTTTGAAAGCGGGACATGAAAAAGGCAGTATAGAAAAATTGTCCCAACTGGGTGACAAATTTGATTTGACGTCTACTAAACCTGTTAGAACAATCTGAAAGGTTTGCACATTATTGAAGACATTACATGGAATCCTCATTCATTGACATTCTTGGTATACCAGAACGCCCGAACATAATATGAACTTTTAAGTAACAGTTGCTATAGGGTGATGTATGTTTCAACAAACGATTATCTTTTTCAAAGAAACTTTAAGGATAAGTGTATATGTTTCTCGCTAAGACTTAACTGTTAGAAAATTTGATAACCTTGTACAGCGTGTGTGTAGGGGAGAGAAGGGTGTAGGGGTCAGTTGGTGGGGTGGGGGCGGGGGTTAGGATAAACCTAAACATACCTGAGTAGAAAGAAGGAAGAAGACGAGACAAACGAGTCCCAACCAATTGGTTCCAGATTTGAAGTATTTTCCATAGACACTCCACTTTACATCACCTTTCATCTTCTCTTCAGCTTTAAACAATTTTTGACTGACATTCTCATTTGGTTGCTGTAAAAAGTGAAATGAATTACGAGAAGTGAAAAAACCTTGATCCGGCACAGAAAGAGATATAGAATAGAATGTTTCTGATTGGACGGTTTCATATTTCTTGTTTCATATTTCTCCTTTGTTCTGACATGATCATGGAAAATAGTTTTTATTATATGTGCTCACAGTGCTATTATATATAGGTTGACAATATGATGTGTATGTTGTCAGTGTTAGATTATCCAATATGCAGAGGCAAGCGCATATAAGTACGCCCCCAATTTTCACTCCCCCCCCCCCCGCCCCCAAGGTCAAGGGCCACCGTGAACACTTTCAGGCAAGACATATCAACTTTCTCTTTTCGGGTTGTGCTTTAAAAAAGGGGTATGGAAGGGGAAAGCAAGGTACCCTGAGGAACAGAGTGTCTTAACCCACCATTGTCTGTTGCTGTGTCATTGAAATTGAAATTAAATAAAGATGTACTTTGATAAATGAATGAATGAATTAATGGATGAATGGATGGACGGACGGACGAATGAATGAATGGATGAATGCATGAATGAATGAATGAATGCATGAATGAATGAATGAATAAATAAATTTATTTATTTATTTATTAATTAAACCTTCGTTATACCGACCTCCTCTTTCTGTTCTTGATTCCTCATTTTATTAGTTCTTGCATGTTTTAAAGAATTTCCGCCTTCCTCCTCCACAGACTCAGCGTTACTCATCAATTTAGCAAAGTCAATCCCCTTTTCAGTCAGTTCGTTTAACGTACCTTTGCCTTCGATCTGCCCCTATAGATGGGATCGGTAATAAAAAGTTTGAAAATGTTTCCAACGGATGTTTAAATTATTAATTGGTGCAAGGCCTTGGAGAATAAAAACCCTTAGCTTAAAGCCTCATTATAAATTTCATAATAACATGACGAACTAACCGATCTCTCACTCTACAATCGCTTTTGCTACTTCCCCCACCCCACCCCCACCCCCACCCACCCCTCCCCCGAAAAAAACCGATACACAGAGTTCGAGCGAATAAACACTTCAACCAACAATAAAGGTGCCCCGTTCTTTCATTTTATTTGGGTTGAGATGAAAATATGCATGTGTCCGGTTTTAAATCTAAACAGATTCACTTAAACAGAAGTATGTCTGTGTGTTTTCGTGAGTTTGTCTGTCGTTAAATTTCTCTTAGCTACTTCATCATTTTATATATAACCTTCATCGTAATAATTATGATCAAGTTTAAAGTTCTTTTGCTACTTTTGTTCTCCTCCCTTTATCACCCCCCTCACCCTCCCCGTCCACACATATATCCTCACTGTTCCAGGTCGAAACCAAACCGTTTGTTAGAAATTTTAGTACCCTTCACTTACGTCTTTCAATACAATGATCTGATCAGCTGTTGCTAGGTACTGAAGTTGGTGTGTTACTAGGATACGAGGTGTGTCAGCCAAGTATCCCATGATGCATCTGAATAGAAGAAATGGTTAGCACGAGCCTAGAGGCGTTAACGTTACCGTCTTTAAACCCATAAGTTTTGTTTTTCACAAGTTTCAAAAAAACAATCGCTGCAAGATGCTTCATTACAAAGTGATACATCTGTACAAGGCTTATTCTAACAAATATATTGACTTATCTATTTAAAAAATTAATTAAAACAATTTAATATAAGTAGCTTAATTAACCAAACTTTATACAGTTCCTGTGAAAATGGAATAAAAGAACTTTGGACAGCAAGGCTCGGTGTACAAAGCCACCTCCCTGAATATAAACCAGAATTGTTCCAATATCTTTAGTTTCTTTCAATATATAATACGGTCCACTGCACTAGGTCAGTGGACACCCATAGAAGGTCTACACTCATCACAATATCGTGTGAAAACTGTCAGACAATTTATGCATGCTGTCTACATTTGTGTGGTCATTTTAACGTGTCTTTACTCAATCAGTAACTTAGTACCAAATATAAACGTACAGTGGGGGTCTGTGAAGATTTTCACCACAACTTAGAAAGTATAACTGCCTACCTGAAAGGCTGACAGGTTTAATTGCATTCCACATTGTAGCAGTACGGTTGCTTCTGTACATTGTCCACTGAAC
Organism: Apostichopus parvimensis; assembly: GCA_000934455.1. NCBI lineage: Eukaryota > Metazoa > Echinodermata > Holothuroidea > Aspidochirotida > Stichopodidae > Apostichopus > Apostichopus parvimensis. Next base: position 39,159 of record KN885130.1, read on the forward strand.
TCAGCGAGTCATTCGAACAGTGCCACCCTCAAAGGCCATATAGTGCACCATATCGCCCCCCCCCCCCACACACACGCACACACCTATACTTACTTATCAAATATGTGTCTGCCCACTTCACTATCTACAGCGCTCAGTGGGTCATCTAGAAGGATTATATCTGAGCCATCGTACAAAGCTCTAGCAAGATTTATGCGTGCCTTCTGCCCTCCACTCAGAGTTACCCCTCTTTCACCAATCATGGTCTGGTCACCATCTGGCAATAAATCTAGATCCTTGAGGCAAAACAATAAAATAAATTAATAATTATGAAACTATACGTAAATTACACAAATTGTATAGCTGACAAGTCTACACTAAAAGGTAACAAACATCAGATCATAACTAGTTGCTAGAAGAATGAACAACTGGGTCAGTATTGTAGAAAAAAAATATTGAATGAATGAATGAATTAATTAGTTTGTAATTAATTAATAATGGTGCGATCAGTGCTAGTATACACTTAAACCATGTACAAGAATGACGATAACACCGTTAACCGTCAAGTCGTTATTATAACAGGCAATATAGTTCTGTATTATAATTGAGATTGTAAGTTTTATATCACATATGTTGCCATGATACGGCATATAGACCTGTTGTTACCAGAACGTATATATGATAACTTTGCTTCAGCTTCCCAATGCGCATGATCTCATTTAATTCACGTCCCGTTCTTGTGTCTTGGTCAAACTTAGTGAATATAGGTCTTTATATAATATCTAGGATCCACGTATATTGATCAATGCTACATGAAAAACGATCCCGGATACTTTTGTACAGCCATACAGGTCTACATCATCGTCGTCTATGTTTATTATCGCGATTAATCGACAGACTGTTTAAAGAAATAAATAACTTTTACTTGGCGAACCGAGAAGAACACCTCACCCCCTGCATTGGTCAATTGTGACGTATGTGTGATGGGTGGTTAAGTTCATGCCGCTTTCGGCCAGTCTGTAAGATGTATTTGCAGGTTACAATCAGCGCGCATCCTCAGACTGACAGCATGTTCAAAGTTTTGCGTGACGAGAAGCCCACGTTGTGCGCGCAAACATATATACACAACATATATACAGCTATTACAGTATATGACGAGACCAGGCGCGCATCCAGGAGGTTCGGGGGTTTACCCAACCTCCTAATCCCCTTTTTTGCCAACCTCACACAAAAATTCAAAATGTACCATTTGGGAGTCGACTCGAGCGACCACAAACCCCCACCCCCCCCCCCCCCTACTTTATAACATTCTGGAGACAACCTACCCTTTTCAGGGCGCAGACATTAACAATTCTTTTGAACTTTTTCTTTCGAAATTCCTTGCCAAAGAGAATGTTTTCTCTGACAGTTCCACTGAATACCCAGGGCTGTTGGGCGGCAAAGCTTACAGATCCTGACACTTTCAACGATCCCTTCTTGACTGGAAGTTCCTTTATGATGGACATTAGCAACGACGACTGAAAATAAATAAATTCGGAACGTATAGGTAAAATATGTGAATTGCAATGTCTAGCTCTAAAAAGATTTGACGCTTTGGATATAATTGCTATCAGAAGATAATCTCCTCAACATAATAGATACCTAATCCGTCCCGAGTGGCGGAACCTATTTTCCAGAGTGGGGTGAGGGAAGGGTTGATGGCAAGCAAACCGTTTCATAAGGGGGGGGGGGGCTAAAACGAACCTGATTGAAGATCACGGTTTGGAAAAATATCGGGTGGGGGCAGAGGTGCTTCACTTGTGTTTTACATTGAGCAATTGTTGTAGATAATACAAATATGTCACTGTCTCAAATCTCAATGCTGAAAGAAATCAAAAGGTTTGATTGTTTGCTGGCCACATTATAACTGCAACTGGATAGACCTAGCTGGCTAATTCTCTGTACAGTCGACGGTTGTCTTACCACATTATAAACATGCTTCGTAAACAGAAGAAGGCAAAGTTTACCATGTAGTGTATACTCAG
>KN885130.1:51264-64069 GCA_000934455.1 Apostichopus parvimensis
TTTTCCTCTTTCTTTCCGTATTCCTGTCCATTCTGTTCCAAAACAAGTTTGTCTGGTCTTCTTTATAAATTAGTACTAAAGTATGCCAAAGAGTAATCGAATCCCCTTACAAATTACAGATATACTCTATGGTGCATGGTTATACCGATGTATGCTTAACTATACGGTGTTTCACATAGCAACTCGACCGTATAACCTCACGTCAACAATTCTATTGTTGCTTGGTCACACCGTGTATCACCACAGCCGATTCATATGCTACTATACAATACTATTGTACTGTAATGTTAAAAATAAAATAGCCTATATCTGTTATCATGATATATCATTGTAGAATGTAATAATACATGCAACAATATTATTGTGGATGTTTTATATTATATTTATTATGATAAAATATTATTTTTATGATACTATGTGATTCGGGTGACCGCCATCGGTACTATTTTAACATATGTTGTACAAAGCAACAGTCCGATAAGCAACTATCCGAGCCTTCCATGCACTGATTACGCAAACGAACCGTGTGTGTCCTTTGACTGAGATTCTCACCAAAAAGTCAAGTCTATATTTCTTGTGAACAAACCTAGACAGTCGTCTTGAAAGAGCTCAGTTATTAAAAAAAAAACAAGCATATGTTCAGTTTTACCAACACAAGGCCATTACTTCCCTGAATAGCACAGGGTTATGACATTGACAAAACTGGTTTTTAACAAATTTCTCAGGAACTATTAAGTTTGCCGTTATACAATACTTAATACTTCACTCGTTTGCTTCGTTAAGTTCGTGCATTGTTTAGCACACAAACGGGTGTGAAGACCCTTTGTTCTCGATCACAATGCTTGCACGTAGGCCTATATAGATGGTCATCGATATGGTATATGTAGGTTAATGCCATTACCAGCCAATTTACAACCAGTGGCGTCGTGCGAAAATAAATTTTGGGGGGGCCCGTGAGCAGGTGATGACTATCTAAGCGGAGCGCCACCACGGGTTGGCGCGCAGCGTACAAGAAAATTTTTCGTCTGGCAGACCCCTCAGATTGCAGGAAACGGCACTTCCCGTGCCTTATGGCAGTAAGCAACACCCCTAAAATTGATAAAAATTTCCGGCAATTTTTTATTTTGGGAAATATTCTCGAAGGAAGTGATCGCCATTTATTCCTCAGTTTACCACTTCCTCGTCTCCCAGAAGCGCCCAAAATTTAAGAAATCGAGACATTTTTGTGCTGGCTGATCCATGATCGCCGCCCATGCCCGTGAGAAGTGGTGACTGGGTGAAGAAAGAGCTATGCCGTTTGAAAACATGGGCAGAAAAAGCGAAAGTAGCGAAACCTAATTAGTTAAAACGTGCGATAATGAAGTGATTATTTTCCAGGTTAATTGTGACTGTATTTGAAATGATTATTATTATTCATTTTTTCGAAACTACCTATCAGATCATGAGGAAAATTTATCCTGGTGGACCTTTTAGCGAACTGATTGCAAGAAGTTCACATGGAGTCCCATAATCTCTGTTCACTACATTTATCTTAACTTTCCGAACTTTGTTACAGGCTTAGAAAAATTTGCCATTTTTTCATGGAAATTGACTGACTTTGGCAAAGGTAACGGGTTGCACTTACTCTGGGACTACGTATATATAATATTGTTCAACGATGGCAGCGTTGATGGCACATTTGGTTAATTAGTTATCAACCAGTAATGATTTAACTCTTTCGTTTGACTGAATATCAACAACCATTGACCAAGCAGCCAACAAAAGCCCCATTTCTCGTAGGCCCTACAAGAAATTCAGTCGTGACACTGTTCGAAAACACTTTTTTTTTAAATTTATGACAAAATTTTATTACACCTTTGACAAAATTTGGGGGGCCCGTGCCCCCCCGGGCCCCAATGGGCACGACGCCACTGTTTACAACGTCTTTTTGCACGAACAGGAATATTTGCATAACGTCAGTCGCCGGAAATGAAGAAGTATACACTCCGCAAGTTATCCCAGTGATGGTCTGGCCGGACCCTCCTGGGCCTTCGTTCGCAAAGGCGAAAAGTGGTCCATGCAATGATGAAATAAGACTAAAATGATTTTTTCGTAAAGCAGCTTATTGACTAAAGTTTCAAAATTTTTCTATAGGCATTTAATTCTCCTTGCAATAAGATTGCAACTAACCAAACTAAGACACCCGTTTTGATCTTTTTCTTTCCACCAAATGAATGTAATTGAGTGAGTAATTAATGATTTTGATTCAATCCTCATCACTTCGTCAGATGGACACTTTTTCATAGTAGAGTAAAACTTCAAATTTCATCTTTTTTTGGGGGGGGGGGGGGGGGGGGGTTGCAATACTTCAAATGAAACTTGACTAAAAACAAACTAATGTTTGTTTTTGTTTTTTATTCGGTCATCGCGTTCCCATCCAAATGATTACAGAGGATGTTTCATCTACTGTGAAATTTTGAGATAACTGATAAATAGCGTTTGTGCATGTATGTGTGTGTGAAGTGCAATGCTTTTACGTTTGTCTGTGACTGAACATGGATAGCAAATAGTTTGGAATGAATACTTCAAATTGAGGATGTTTCCCAATTTAAAACTGTTAAACGTATCACTGACATCGTCAAATTTAAAGGGTAAAATACTCTCATGTCTTCGGTCGCCCAGCTCAAGATTGGAAGAAATGATTTTTCGCGTCCAACGTTTCGAAGATGATAACGAAGGAGCGACACAAAGGTTTGCTCACGTGATCATAGTTTATAAACAATTTATGACGTCATTTTTAACTCTTTGGAATCAATTCACCTTGATTAAGAGTTAGTTCATATATTTGTCCCGTTGCCATAGCAATAAGACCTTTCTATCACCATCGTTTTATTTGCTGCCTCTTTTCGACCTTGAAAATAAGAGAAGATCTAAAGCCATGGATGGGAATGTATCACTTATTCACACAGAGGAGCCGAATGCAAACGACTTCCACTTTGAATTACCAGCTGCTGGTAGTTATTGTACCTCATTCTTTTGATGCGAATTCAGCCATCAATCCAATTTTATACGTTCTTACCATAGAATCTAATCAATTTCTATGGTTCTTACACATTAGGGATTTCGAAAAACAATATCAAATACATTTATAAAGTCGTCTAACAGATGATTAACAGTAATTTACAACAGTTGAATTTGAAATGAAAGTCAATCCCGCCAGTTTTCGATGGAGCGAATATTTCATCAGCTTCTTGACTCCAGTCCGTTGAATTAGCTTTGAACGAGCATATTATTAGATGAAAGCGGTTCTTTTTACCGAAAATTCATCGAATAAATAGAGCCTGGTCAGACAAACCAAACGACTTAACTGATCCACTCTCAAGTCTCAACCCAAGTCCCGTTTCATCGAAACCGTAAAGCTGTTAATCCAGAAAGCCGACTGTTGTTGACCATTATTACCCTCAAGAGATCAGCTAGATTCTTGCCATAATGTTCTAGTTTCATTCATTCTTTCCTTTAAAGATTTTATGTTTTTACAAGGTTTTCAGACACTGATTTCTATTAACCTCAAATGCCCTTTGACCTTCGTAATAAATAATAATAATAGGATTTTTGTACTAATGGAAATCTAAATACTTAGTATAAAGTGGATTAAAGCTTTATATTTTGTGTTATTGGGATTGCCATGTTTACAGATTTTTACCTCTGTTGATCTCAAATGTCCGGTGACTTCCACATAAAACAAAGGGGCTGTTGTACTCACAGAAGATGGACTTACATAGCAAGTTGAAATTCATTCTGGCTTTGCTTTTGGGGTTACTACATTTTACATGCATTTCAAACTTTGACCTATGTTGACCTCAAATGACCATTGACCTGCACCAATATCAAAAGGGTACCATAATTGTACCTACCAAGGGGGCTCTACATACCAAGTATGAAGTCCAGCCAAGGTGTACTCTTTGCATTCTAGTGTTTATAATGTTTTCAGATTTCGACCTCTGTTGACCTCAAATGACTTTTGACCTACTCCAAATTCAACAAAGTATTTGTACTTACTAATGTGGGTTCTTTATATACCAAGTATGAACTTCAATGATAAATATCAAGTTTTGATAACAGTATAGCCTACTATTACAAAACTGGCCAGATTTACAGGATTTTGTGGATTCTATTGAAATTAATGATAGCATGTCCATCTAGTCGGAAACAATTCACATTACTCGTCCTAGGATCCTAATCTTCCATAAATAAAAAGGAGGGTGGGGTGGGAGGAGGGAGGGGGTGGGGAGTGACACAATGTTCTAATCTTGGGAACTTTACATTTACTTGAAAGATACGGCCACAGTGGCTCTAAAAAATATTCACTCCTCTCGTTTCCGATAGAATTGTGATTCTCTTTCTTTTTAATGTTGCTTTATGATTTTGACTTGTAATAAATTCATACTGATATTTGCTATGTGCTGACGGAAACAAATAAAACACAAAAACAAAACCCATATGGATTAAAGTTATGCAATATGAACTGAATCCATGTCAATCTCTTTCAGTCCTTCCTTTAACAAATATTTTCTTATGCACCGCTATTTCGGTGATAATTTCCATATCCACGAATATTAGTTACTCATTTTTCGAAAAAACCTGGATCCACCATTGAGAAGCTTTATGAAAGTGACGAAGCTATTCGATATATGGATTTTGCACCAAGTTGGGACAATTTTTTCTATACTGTAGTGTCATGTCCCGCTTCAGAGCACTCGTACTGTCAGTATGAGCAGTATGAATATCATGTTTCTATCAGATCAAGGTTAGGAACTGTTTGTACTGTCAATACGAGTGCTTTGAAGCATGATATGGGAGGACAGTTTAGAGAGGTATTAGCATTAGATAATTGTCCCAACTGGCTGGGATTTGTGATATATATATTTGATGAATATTCATGTTCAGGAAAGGGTATGATCTCTGCATATAAACGTTGAAAGTGATAAAAAAGATTCAATATTGTTGTAGTCATCATTTTTCATTTTTATATTATTTATTTATATTCATTTTAAAGTAGATACTTCTTGTTCACAATAACTGCACCAGAATACAATCAGTGTAACAGCATACTCTCTGATACTGCTAGGACTGTTCTTGTAAATATCTTGTCTTTCTTCATCAAGAAATCCTCAAACATAAAACATGACAGACCATCACAACACATGCAGACTCATTTTATGCGATCCTCATTCGACAAAGACCTGCCATGACGCACCCAATTATCCACGACTTGACTCCGAAATGTTCCAAAGGAAATGTTCTTGTTTTATGAAGGATATGTGCAAAAGTAAATGAGTTCTTTTATTCCTAGGATTTCTTCGCAACGTGCTGGGATTATCGTTCATGCCCGTATTCAAACCTATGCATCATGTGACTTTAATCAACCAATCCGAGTGAGGAATTTAAGTCACTCCTCTCCATCTTGGCTTACATCAGTATGCCTACTTCGTCGATGTATTTGCTTGCACACAAAGCACCACAAGGCCTTCAGGAAGTGCTTAACGAGGTGAATACACTAACTTTTTGTTCTTTAAGTCACTTCTTCTGGCCAATCAAAGCTCTCTAACATCGGTTCGGGTCGTGAATATTCATCACTTCTTTCGGTACTGTCGGGCTGAACTGTTTGTATGTCTGTCTGAGTAGCCTTGCATGGTTTTTTCTCCAGCTTTCTCGTAGGGTTATGTTTATTCATGACATCAGGACCACGGGTTGACTGTTTCGTAGTAGAGACCAACTCCTTGAAGCATTTTTCAAATCTGTAAAATTTCACAAGAAAATCCACAACGAGGAATTAATCCAGAAAGACGACATGCTTGGTGATACCTTGACGCATTTTATTCAGGCATTTCAAATAACTTTTTCTTTAAATAAATAAATAAATAAATAAAAAAAAACATTTCACACAAGAATTTCGGGTCTTGGCTATTGTTTATTGCACAAGTATCAAGTTTAAAGGTAATCCAAGCTTTATATTAGCTGTAGGGTTACATTGTTGTGTAGTGGTCGGGTGGGGAGGGGAGGGTTCCAAAGGGAAGGTAAACTTGTTTCGGATGGGACAACCAGTTTAGATGTTGTATGCTTTCCATTATATATCAATCACTTTGGACATTTTACTCTGTTGCTTGGAAAATTTAGCCATGACCCTCATTCCCTTTTTTTTTTTTGTGTTTTGCTTTGTTTGTACCAAAACTGATTTTGGACAAGTGTTTTTTAATATCCTCCATATCATAACCATTGATGCCCAGCAAAAACAAATTTCTAGGCTTGAGGAGTATTTGGAAGACAACTTCAAGCAATACAAGTGATGTTAAGGTTCATTCAGTCAAATGTCAAAATGTACTTAATGCCTTAATGTACAAAAGAAAATAGCAAAATTTGACAAGATACCCACATGATATCAACAAATTTCCAGGCCAACTGGTTTCCCCTCCCACCCCACACCCCACACCCCCATTAAAATAGGAATACTTCATTAATTATTTTGGAAAACATTTCACAAACATGTCATATAACCTTGCATTCAAATATTCCCCCAAAATATTTCAATATTTATAAAAAAAAGAAAAGAAAACAGTGACACTTCCAAGCAACAATTTAATATTCCTAGAACAAATACCAACCTCTCAATACGGCTAAAGTTCTCTTTCATCTTGGCATTAGCTGTCCTCATCAGAAACTCCAGGTACGGACCGTTGACAAACATAGTCTCATCTTCTGAGAGTGGAACTTCTAAGCTGTGGGTGCTTCTGACAGCCTAACCATAATAAAACAAAATCATGAAGAAAGGATAAATTAATATATAACGTGTTAATTAAAAAAAAAATTAAAAAAAAAATTAACCGGAGAATGGGAAAAATGGCCTTGTGGGTACAATCCGATGCTGTTACAGAGACAAACGTTACTGAAGCGAGTTTGATTTACTTGGCAGAGGCCATGGTGAAAAGATCCGTGATGTCATCTAATCCACGTAGTAAGTAGTAACTTCATCAAGGACTGTTTTTTCTTTCACTTTTGAAAACTGATGTGATCAAATAACCTTGGTAATGACACAAAGACACATTGTTTTAATCTGGTCAGGCGTTAACAAGTCAATTCAACAGTATTTTTGATTAAGATTACAATTCCAAATGAACCCTAAAGGTTGAATGATTGGAATCATTGGTCTCACTTTTGAATTTAAAATTTTTTTTTTTCATATCTTAGTGTAAAAGATGATCTTAGTTCAAGAGTAGATATTCCCCTAATCATACAAATTTCTTTTTTTTACATTTCTTAAGGAATACATATGTGGCACAAGTTGATTCCTTGGAAAAAACACATTCTCATAGAATAGTATTTTTGAATGAAGATAAGAATTTTTCCTTTTTTTTATTACATTTTGTGAATGCACCTGGCAACAGCGAATGATGTCATCATGGCAAATTGAGCGGAACGTGAGTTGGCTTTTATTTTTAATATTTAAATCAATGTAAAATTGTATTTCTATAAAATAAAATAAACATTATATTGTGATGAAATTCTAAATAACGAGAACATTGACAGTGAATAAAAGGTTCCAAATGTAACACATTTCAAGGATAAATCATCTAGAAGATTTTTAATATCACAGTAAGGCACTTGCAGAATATCTGCCATGATTACACCACTTTCTAGAGTATTCAAGGAAAATGTTTTTGCTAGTCAAAAAAAGTTTGCGTTCAACCAACCATATCTCAAGCTAGGGATAAGATATTTAGAAGAGGTTTTCAGCTACATGTGTGGTATTTTGTCCTCTTTTACATATGTATAACATTGTCTGCCACCAGAATTCTCCTATAATATATATGACACATTCTTACATCGCAAAGAGAACATTGACTCTGACCAGAAACTGTCGGAAAATCACTCTTGATAAAAAAAATATCACTGCATAAAACTTACTGCTATTATCTTGCCATTCTTGCCAACAGTAATCCCTGAGTTTCTGTGACCAGATGCAACAGCAGCTTTGTGCTAGAAATTTAAGAAATACGTACAAAAGTTAATAACTATGGAAAACTAAGCATGTTTGTGTAAAGGGATCTTATAATCTAACCCCAGATAAGAAATCAGAAGTCTGTAGTGGAATATTTCTCTGTTAGCTGATTTATGTGTTGGGCAAGAACTTTTCCATCTTGCGAAGTAATCCATGTAATAAAATTTCACACAGAATTTGACTAATATCCTCCCATCTCACGAAAAAAGCTAGATGTGGAATACATCCATTCTACTAAGTATACAACCTAGTGAGTTGCTAACATGTTAATCAGAGCAAATAAAGGACATATTTTTTGTCTTCTCTCCAAGCATTCTGGAGTGGAATTTGTTCTTTAACAGACTAGACATTTTCTTCAACGTTCAAGTATGACACCATAGCCAAATGCAGCCGTTAAGGATGAGAAAAGTATGAGAAGTTAAAGCATAAAATCTGCCTTGTCAGCGTTTGTGGCCTTATCTCTCCTGCGGTAAGAGTGGTTTCCTACCCAGTGGCAATCAATTTCTCTCTTAAATTGCTACACAATATAAAATGCAATCCAAGGGGGGACTGACAGGTTGGGTAGTAAGGCAGGGCCCTAGGGCCCAGAGCTATAGAGGTCCATTACACTCCATGGCCTCTTAATCAAATCTGATATTTAGCATTTTTGAATATTAAAGTTTTGCTCTAGTAATTTTAGCTAAGATTTATGTATTCAGAAGTGGGCAAAACTCTGACATTTTGTCTTAGATCGATGGCAGTACCAATGGTGGAGAGGGGAAGGGGGTGGTGCAACTTTTGCCCAGATTCTTGTCAGGCCACCCAGAGCATGCAGTCTTTCATGCACATATGTGGCTGTTTATCATGTAAAATTTAAAACTGCCTTACACATCGCTTAATCCAGTGAAATAAGTGGGCTACGTTCACAGCTAGCAAATACAGAAACGACAAGAACTTAGCTGGTTTGGCTTTTTTACAAGTTTTATGCCTAAATTGAGGAGCTGGGTGTGTTCATTAAAATGTTTTTAACTTTTTGCAAAATAATTTTAAACTTGCAAACAAATTTATTTTGTAAGCACATCCCACTTTTTTTTGTGAGAAGAAAGAAACAAAAAACTTTTATGATTAATACTATCAAATAAATCTGCAACTGAAAATAAATCCACATTGACAAAGTAAACAACTAAAGTTGAGGGACTTTCAAAAAAAATATTTACACGATGCAAGGTAATTTTCAGATACTATCACGCAATATGATTTTTGTACGAACAAAAGCCTTAATTTAGCAGCACAAAAGTTTCTTTGTCGTGCCACTTGGTTGGCCTACTCCTTACCACAAGTTTAGCATTTTCCAAATTTTTACACTGGACGTGTAAAATAAAAGCCTCAAACTTCAGAACGATGTTGCCAGTTTTATCAGTCAAAGCAGTTGTCTGTGAATGGGGAAAGGTGAGAGCAACAGAATTAGAAAAGTCATGAAGAACACAGGTCTACGTGCAGCCGTTTTATATGAAACTGAGCTTGATAGTCTCCATTGGATGATAGGAGAGAGCAATTTCTCATCAGATTCCTAAACAATGGATGGCTACTGTGGGTCGAGAGCCCGGTTGCGGAAAACTAAAACGATTGATCAGTAAACGATGTTTCTGATGCAATCCGATGTTAAAAATACTCTATGCCACAATGCTTTGATTTTTGGAGGGGGGTGGGAGGGCAAACTTTAACAAACCTGACAATATGTTGATGTCTTTCATTTTCTGTGCATTCGTCTGTGTGATTTGCAAAGCTCACAAGGATGTAGAATTAAGACCCATTTTTCCCATCATGTCGGTCCTAAAAGAATTAAACCGACCAAGTAAGGTGCTGAATTGGTCATTTCTCCTTTTTATTTTGAAATTTTGATATATTTTGTAACAGCTCTGTGACTGGCATGTGAAGGAGACATTCTTGTCGATATTGTTAAACTCTGCTTACATCTTATGGCTGATTATTAAACAATGAAGCCCAAAATCAGAATCCACATTTAACTTACAAGATTTATCTTACCAATTGCTCTAATTCGACAGGATCGTGTGATACCAAATGCCATTCGCATCCCTTCTTTACAGGACCGCCTGTTGTGCTGCCGCTCTGCAAAAATAAAAGTTTAAGACATCATTTGACTGCTGTTAAAAGTTCCTAGTTTCTTGCACAGTTTACTTCAAATCTCTTTACCATCACAGTAATTTACTGACTTGACCAGTTCAGTACCACTTAAAACTTTGTGTACCATACCAATACATTCATGTATTAAAGGAAATATAAAGCAGCATACAGCATTTTTCGTTGTGGGGAAGGGGGGGGGAGGCTACACTGTTGATGGCTGGGGGTGCATGGGGCTACCAAGAGAAATAGCCCTGGTAGGGATTCTGGGAGGATGCAACAGTTTTTGCAGGTAAATTTTTTGTCAGCAAATTATTGAGTTTGGGTGACAGGGATAAGTATTTCTTTTGATGTCTGGTTCCTACATCCCTGATGAAATCTTCAAGCTAAGGAAGGATGGCTCCTTTTGCATTCTTGATTGTAAAAAATAACCAATTCCTTGATAATAAAAATCCCATCACAAATATAGTTTTTTAGTTTTATCCAGCTAAGTCATACTTACTCTTAAATAACATGAAAAGAAAGAAAATGTTATCTGTACGTGAAAGACACTTAGGCTAGGCTTATTTGCAAAAGTTTCTATGGGAAACAACTATAAATTGAAGAAATCATTAATCAGTCACTAGGCCATGTAGGTCTACTTCAAATTTCCAGTCTAGACTATTTTACTAAAATTGCAGCAGGTAAAGTTTCTGGAAATTTAACCAAATAATAATCTATTAAGGATAAAGTTAGCCTAAAGACAACATCTTTGATTTTCACAGTGATTTCATTCTATCTTCAACTATGCATTTCCTCAATTATTTTATCAAATTTTCCCAGAAGAGATGATACCCTAGCATCATGCTGTCCTTAGTCGCCTTACATTGCATTATACATTTCCAGTAGGGCCTAGGCAGTATATGACAATTATGAGTTAAAATTTAAATAGCTAATTTAGGCAAACTGTTGTTTCATACTATTAATTTATAAATTAAGATTGTGCTATTGTTAAATAAAATTCTGTTCGAAGAAGTGGTCACAATTTGCCTCTCAAAGACAGCATTTGACGTATAAAAGTGCAAATACTTGTACAACACACGCGAAGTTAACGTATGGGATACCATACGGCTGATGTAATTTATAGTAGTTTCGCGAAATCACAGAGACAACGTAGATTTCCAGCGTCTGCTACAAAGATTAGCCAAGCAAAAAGCAATGGTAGCCTAACACTAAAGGCTACAACATACATTGCTAACGCTATCACAGCTACTAAGTGTCAATTAGAAAAGAAAACCGGAAATTTCACCTCCGAAAACAAAACTATCCTCCCTGAGCAAGAGCTTGTTGTAAAAAAATCGTCGAGAGAATTTATAAAATCAACAACTGTGGCAATCGGAGCGTCTACACTGCCCTTTTTACTTAGGTCTACTGCACCCAATCGTTGTGTTTTCCACTTGGCGAACATCGTCCTGATCTTTACATTCGATAGTTGATGTAGCTATTGCATACGATCATGGAGGTTTTACCTCCATGATACGATGAACATAGAGTGGTGGTAATCTAGTATCTGTATAGTATCTCTGTGGTCAGATCATTGTGCTACTTGAATTGAATAAGTGAACCACTGACCTAAAGCATCATTCGAGGAACATCGTATGGCGCAAAAAGTCCACTAAGAGTTAACCGTTATTTAGGACGTCATCTTTGTTTTGAAAGCACCAAATAACAAAATTGCTTCCGTCGCAACATCTCTAACGTCAGATGTCTTAAATCAATACACGACGATGATAAACTTGGTAGCTAGCCATATGTTCTCATTTCTAACTAGAACGTTATCTCGCGGGGTTAATTATCAAATACAATGTTATCCCTCTCGTACCGTATGTCGACAAGGGTAGGACCGTACACCGGCTTCTGAGAGCTGAGCTTTGTGACAATCTGTATCAGTTAAATGCGAAACAATGTTCACCAATCGTCACAAGCAAGCGCACCACGGATTCCAAAATGAAAGTCAGTATGATTGGTTATCTTTAGTGAACTCATCTCATGGGATTACAAGTAATGCACAAGACAGTATAAATCCGTTCTTGTTCTTTTCTGCGTGACAAGTTAGGCATAGTAATTATTCATGTATTTACAACATTTGAGGTCAGTATTGAGCCGGAACAACGTACTGGTGGCAGCAGAGACTATTGTGTCAGTTTTCAGATGCCACAAAGGGTGAAATCTCGAGAGAAAAAAATGTTCGACTTTTACCTTATGTATGTATGTATGTATATGTGATCTTCCCGCAAGCAGCAACTCGCGAAAGAAGCCATGGAGGCTTATAGACTCGCAAGCTGACCGAAGCCAATCTCTCGGCACACATCCATTTAACGTCCATGTCGGGAAGTTGTTATTGAACAACAAGCCATAAGGGCATATGGACCAGGAGGGGTCAATTGGGTAGAACCCCTCTTCACACTGAATTATTTGCTACAAGACAAAAAGAAGAAGAAAAAATTTTAGGTTCTAATTATATCATTTAATCTTTTCCACTGCATGGTAGCGTCTATGATGGAATTCGATCACAGATGGCGGAACCGGTGCACTCTAGAACACAAAGCCCCCCGCCCCTCACAAAGCCCCCCCCCATATAGGCAAGGGCGGCGGAAGCACTTTTAATCT
>KN885131.1:9665-21157 GCA_000934455.1 Apostichopus parvimensis
ACGCTCCGCGCCAACCGATGGTGGCGCTACGCTTAGATAGTGACTTCGATATCCGTCCCCCCCTAAAATTATTGGCTTCCGCCGCCACTGATCACACTCCACTAAAAGTTATTTTCTTTGTCTTGAATAATGTTCATTAGATTCCTTTGTCCATGTGCTATTGATATTACACCCGAGGAAGAATTTGAATTTGTGGAACTGACCAACCAATATCAGGTATTAAAACTTGAATTGTTTACCTTTATAGAAATAATTATATATGTATATATAATGTTTGCAAATCATTATGAGATTTCCAACAGTATTGCCTACGGATGTAAGCACACTGGATAACAATGTTAAACTACAATATATTTTATAAGAGGATAAAGCCATCAAATTACGGTTGAAGATTAAATCTATTAAAATCAGAGGCGTCGAGAGTTCTTTTCGGGTCCGGGAACATTGACGTCACCGATCAATTTTTTTCACTCCTCTTTTTCCATTAAGAATGTTATGAAGTGATATTATACTTTTCTTTATCCCATATTTTCAAGTCCCTGGAGCGCCTATAAGTTTCCCTGGTCCTCTCCATATGTCCAATGCCCTACTTGGATCCCGAGCCCCGGGGCTGTATAGCCACTGTAACCCTCTCGTCACCCCACCCCTCTCGTCAGACCTGATAACCCTGTAGTTCACTTTCTACACTTTCTACACTTACTACCCTTCTTGTCTCTGCACAAACATGCAACGACGTTTTCCCTATTATTCAACATGTTGCAGCCATTTGGTTAATTCATCTAATTATTTGATGAAGGCAACAATATCACCACAGAGATATGCAAATTAAGCTAAAGTTTCATGGATATTCATGCTCTGAAATGAATTTGAAATATATTGTTCATATTTGTTTTGAAGAGTTTATTTTACAAGCGAAACGTAAATATTTTCCCGACGGATTAAAAATAAATATATGTCTTTTCGCCCAGTATGTGTAATTCTTTAAGTTAGGTAAGACGTTGCTGTACGTTACAAACAAAACAACAACAACAACAACAACTATATGCTGCTTTGAGACTTGTCGCAATTCGTGTGATAGTAACAGAATGAAATGAAATGAAGTGAAGTGAAGTGAATTAATTGAAACGAAGTGAAATGAAATGGAAATACTTCTGACATAGTCATCAACTCTTCATCTTGTCTTTTATTCTCATAGGAATTGCTGGAAGAGTTAGTCATGAGCGGTCGATACGATACACGTGATGACTTCACAGTCGTTTACCAGCCGTTTCTAACAGACACTAACCTACCACAAGACGAGGTGAGTACGGGAATGCTATTGACTTGTTTTTAAACAATTGCCAGCCACGAGGTGCAAACTTATTAGTAACCGACCGATAAAATACCTTATAAGTGGAGAGTTGCTGCGACCGTTATATTTGCTGGGTAATACTTCCATGGTGTTCGTCAAACCAGGAAGCTGCTACTCTAACGGCTCCCTGGTCAAACTATGTAAATGTGAAAATAACTTTGTGACAACATAGTGTCTTATTTCGTCTTCTATTAGAGTTATGGTGAGTTAAATGGTATGTACACCTTATGGTATATGCTATAATGGTCACACAGTTGCATGAACCTAAACTAAACCTGTAAACACGCCTTTGAAATTTTGATTTCCATGTTGGTTTCTTTTTAACTTAAGACTTCAAGGTGACATAACAGAGCATGGCAGTTTTCACTCAATTTCGATGTCATCTTTTTTATCCTTTAGGCAAAAAAAGGGTTAAACGTGAAGGGGTTTCTGTCAATATCACAAGTCCAGACTCCATATGATAATGTCTAGCGCCTATTTAGTATTTTCATACGTTAAATGAAAAGTGTAGTCCTACAGTCATATCCTATTTTGAAAATGTTTTATAGTGATATTCTGAGCACGTTGAGTTTGGGAAGGTTGTTGTGGGAAGTAGACCTATAACAAAACGTTATATTTTCTCATGTCCTTCATTTGTATAAACAGTTTGGAAAACCAGATAAGACCTACTTTGCTCCAGACTGCTTTCATTTCGGAATCAAAGCTCACGCGGTTGCAGCTAAGGAACTTTGGAACAACATGGTAAGATTTATCTTAAATATGTTGACAATCAGAGAGTGATACGTTTATTAAGACATTTCCAGCAGGTCTAAGAGCAGTTGAAGATCAATTCCATGTGCCTTGCTTAAAGTTTATCTTTAACATTCTTTCTGATTGAACAACATAATTACTTAACATGCAAAGTTCTTGATCAGTTGATAACATGTGAACCACCCTAGTGGCGTGAAAATAAGAACATTTGAGGGGGAGGGGGGTTGAAATGTACCAATGTATAATATCTCACCATTGGAGTTCAACCCATTAGTTGCACCGAGGATTACATTAAATATCTGTCATAAGCATACACGATACATGGTAACTTTTTACCAGATTCACTGAGTTATAATATTTCTTATAAGTTTTCCATGAAATTTCGTCCGAACCCACCATAATTGAGATGCCAGGGTAGTAACCTCACCAGTTAATTTCAATACTAACATGATCTCCTCGAGTTTGATATGCTAAGTATAGGGTAGGCTTCCTTCATAGGCTATGCTATGAAAGTGTGGTATAAATTTTCTCATGTTTGATTATGTGTTTGTAGGTTTGACAAACCATTCAATCTGTTATTAAAGATTCGTAAACACATGAGCAAAATAAGGTCGGTTTTGAGTCTTTTAAATCTCACGAATCAATTTGGTTCTATTTTGTTATAGCTGGAGCCCGTTGGAAGTAAAAGACGCAGATGGGATTTCGAAGAGCCATTGTTATGTCCCACAGAGGTAAGCTAACATGTGTTGTCCCCTGTCCCTGTCCCCTCTCCCCTGTCCCCTACCCCTTTCTCTCTTTTTCGTCACTTTATGCTACCCTTTAATTATCCTCGTGTGATTGATGATCACAATATATATATTATGTCTTTTTGCACTAAAAGCAAACAAACACACACACAAAAATAAAGACAGTTACTTCAAGACATGAAAGCATAAAACTTAATGCAGAAGGATATCACTGAAATTAATGTCGTTAATGTGACGTAGTAGAAATTTTACGACATGCCTCTCGTTATACGTCACGTGTTCTTAATTGTTTTACGTCTCCTGTTATTTGATATTGAAAGTTGATCAAGTTTGCTAGATTTCGGCCATAATAACAACACACTAATTAATACATCCATTTAATTATATAACATTATTTGATGCCAATCGTCAGTTGACGAGAAAAGAGAAGTCAAAAATTGGGCCAATATCCAGTACTGAAAGCAACATGTGAGAATCCCGGCAAACTTTTATCGAATTTATATCAAACGCAGAAATTGGGAATAATTTCAAGAACTGAATAACAATAGTTTAAGTCCCAATTCTTCAATGGACAAGATACACTATATTTAATAATAGTAGGGTGCAATCTGACCTTAGGTGAAGTCCTGAAGTTGATTTATAAATAAATCACTCCAACTAGCCAATCTAAATAAACGATTGTTTCAGGTTTAACTACAATCAATATCTCCAGCACGTGACGGAGAACTTTGCTCTGCTAATTATAAATGGTAATCTTAACTGTTTAATTAGCCTAATCTATAATCATTTAGTAGGTGGCAAAGGTCTTAGATTGAAACAAAACAAATTAATCAGATAGCATCAGTTAAATCAAAACAAAGTTTGAGGTGAAAGAACTTATTTGGGCAGATTGTCAAGCGTACTAATAAGGCTGAGAGTTTTTTTTAAATTGAAAGAGCGACCTCAGATTACTTTATAGACGGAGAGGTAGAAGTCGTTTGCATATTAAGACCCGATAATTAAAACAACAAATACAGTATACTTATTATTTGATACAAAGATGGGCAGGATGTGATAAAATTGTAGTCTTGGACATTGGGGGACGAAGAACGGAAACAAGAAAATGACTGATAAAATGAAGAACAAAACATGTTTACTATTTCTCTTTCCACCAATCTGATGTGGCTGATTAGTCTCTCTAGATACCATCTCGTCAGTTTTCTCAGGAAGACCTCAAAGCGGTACCAGTGTCATGTGGCATTTATAATAGAAATCAATATAATTGATATTTAGTCTTTCCTTAAATTAATTAAACACGGTAGCAATTTATGTTCATAAATTTGCTTCAAGGCAAAAGCTTCTGTTAAAGTTTTTTTCACCTCGAAACCTGAAGTCTGAGAGCACCAGAGCAAAAAATCAGCTGATTAAGAATGAATGAACACCCACGTCTGTAGAAGTAACCTAAACTATCCGTTTATTTCTATAAAAAGTTTCTCGGTCACAATTTTAATCGATATATTCGCAATAAATGTCTATCAATTTTATATAATTGCAGGAACAACCTTATATTTTCACCAACAAGAACAGTATTACCGTTGACTAAAAGTTAACATTTGATCGATTTGAAGTTCACCGCAGTTTGGACGACCAACAACTACCAGTGTTAGCTTTATGTTTCTTAAAAACGTATAATATATATATATATATACAAATATACTATTAAGTCAAATTAAGTAATAACCTATATTTATTAGGTAACATTATCTATTATATATAATCATGGAGAAATAAGCCTAAGCTATCATCTATTGTACCAGTCGTGATACAGCAGTATAAAGATATAAAACATTTCATTAAACCATCATGATTAAAAGCATAGTTTGAATGGTTGTTTTTTGTTTTATGTCTCTGTTTCTTTCTCTTGTAATTTGAGATAGTGTATCAGATAACTTACAAAACACCTAACTGAAGTAAACTTATAACCAGCTCCCTGGTATTTATGAGTTACCGTCTTATATATTATTCTTTGGGGGAATCACATTGTATGCTTAATTTCTGTACGTCATTGATATCCAGATCTTCATACTTTTTTTCCCAAAAACACACATCGTACATTTCGATTTTGCCGCACGTCTACAATCCTTTTGCAATAGACATTTCACGTATATGCTATAATTTTGCAAGATTTTTATGTATAAATGAAGAAAGCATTAGAAACAGTATAAACTCAGTAGAACACGTAATATAAAGATGAACAAATTTGTTTTATTTAAAATCCTTGTCTTAACGACCCACTGAGCAGGAGGAGCGACTGAAATAATATAGCACAGGTCAGAAATATATGCTGAGTAATTGTCATTTGTGGTTGGACTCGAAAATTCTTTTATTTTCAAGAGCATGAATATTGTCTTTAAGTGTTTTCACATATATGTGATAATGGTAAGTGTAAAAGATTCTTTATGAACGGTGAAATCTTCCCAAATCTCCCAAATTTTCTGCATAATTGAAGAAATCTTCCATAGCTTATAAACTATATACTTTCATTGGCTTGATCAACACAGTATTGTATATGTCACTTTACAACTTGTTTAGTATCTTTGTAAGTCCTGCCCCCCCCCTCCCACCCCATCCCGTTCCACATTCCGAACACAAATATGGGATGAATCCCCCATCTGCACCCCCCCCCGCCCAAATGAATCCTATATACAGGCTGCTTGTTTGCCTCTTCTCTATCACCACGTTTTGCATCTCAGGCTCCAGAAAGTATATAAATATCCTTTTCATTTAACATGCTCACAGATACAGTAAGGAGTAAGGGCCCTTAGGGCTTTCCTCAACTTCAATCTTAACTATCGCGAGTATATGCATGCATATACACAATTTTTAGAGACTCTTGTAGGTAAACTGAAAGGCACCGATGGTATTTATTACAGTAGACCTTATACGAATAACGAGAACGAAAATCTGCTCATATAAATACTAAGACGGATTTAAAACCTACATTTTACTTAAAAGTCTTTACAGAATTACTACTTTAAATGCGTCAATTGTATGCATAATAAAAACAAGTTTAATCAAAGTGCTTAGATATTGTCAAGAGAAAGCGAGTGACATCATATTGTTACACTTGGCCTGGCAATATATTCAAACGCAACCCAAACTTCTTTAAAATTTGAATTGAAACAACAGAAATAAAAACACAAGATAAAAGTAAAATAAAAGAAATGACCGCATATGGTATTTTGAAACTGTTAGTTTAACACTATAATACTATGTAATATAAACTTCATCAGTAATGATATGATCTCAGATTAAATAAACGGCTGGTTATCAAAGACTAAATCACTTATCTTGGTATGCAGTAGTCACGAAGTGTTAGTTTCGGTAATCTGAATCTATAGCAGGTCAAAATCACTATCAGGAATTACACCATCTCGATTATAAACGTCTTAATGTAATCCATGATAACCGTTCGACTGGTCTCTGATGTATTAAACTATAAGCACTAAGGGGTAATACGTACAGTTTAATTTCAACACATTTAACTATTCAAGGATACGTTGTAAATGTGATATATACAGAACTTCCTTGCCGTGTGTTCTTTAAATCGAATTTGCTCAAAGAGATATATTTTCCTCACGATTTGTGGTAATAGTGTCTTCTGCATCTCAAAATGAAGAAGGAATTACTCGTACTGATTATGTTGACTCAAGTGTTAGGCTATGTTGGAGGCGCCATGCATTCTGTGGATTCAAGGGAAGGTAAGATAGCTATACGATCTTAAATAAGTGATTATTCAAGGACAGCAAAGCTAGACGACTTGCTATATATAAACTGATGCGGGTTTTCTATTGCATGCGTTATACCTTAAACACAAGTCATAGCCTAATTCGACAATCAATGACGGTAATGATTTCAGCCCACTTCTTGTATGCAAATTAAGGTATATATGTATATGTATGTATCTATATGTATGCTAGTTTGGTAGGTCTATGCTTAGCACTGATTTTTGTGTTTCAATGTAGCATAGGCTATAGATATATAAAGTAACAACTTTTCAAAATTAAAATTTTGCTAATGTTATAAATAACGGGTCTGCCTATGGTTATTGATGTTATATATCTTATGGAATTTTCAAATGAATGAATATCGTTAAAATAATGTATAAAATTGATCTGTTATCGTTGCCTCGACAACACAACTCTAAGCAACGTCCGTTGCCAAGTTTCTATCTAATTGCACTGTGATGAACTTAAAATGGCATTTCGGTTATAAAACCATAATTTCAAATATTGAATAAAACATAAGGCGGAATATTCCAATCTCCCGCTTTTGCCTTCATATCAGATAGACTGTGTTAACCTAGTAACTTTTCAGTACATCAAACAGCGAGGAAGCGTGTAAATAATAAACCATTTATATATATATACAATTAATGCATTTGCTTATGGCAGAGTCTTACATCATAAGAGAAATTTCAACCATGATTCAAGGGCTGGTTATACAATGTGTAATCACATTGTCTCTTTTATTCACTATTTTTAACATCGAATGTTAGAATGTACCATATAGTACTAAATATGTTTATTTTTATGTTTACTTTTTGAATTCCTGTCATATCGTGGTTGATAAATGTTCTTAACTGTTCACATACGACTTTTATTTCAATGTCATTGGTTGACTGAAATGCATCGCTGGGTATGCTTTTCATAGTGCAATTCTTCATGCTGTCTCAAAAACTTTATTCCTGCTTCGCATGAAAAAAATTAGATTCTTTAAACCAATTAAGATGTAACTCTGGATTATTTACAGACAGATTCGACCAATATCTTGACTTCCTTGAGGAATTAGCTAGCAATTATTCCTCAATCATCAACGCAACTCGAGCAATCATTGGCTGTAGAGAGAAATACGTAAGTACCCATTCAACCAATCGTGGTAAAGTAATAAATATAAATAAAAAAAATAAAAAAAGTCATACTTGGAATTAAGTGAAAGTATTTCATTATTCTTTATTGATATGTGTCTCTATGACAAAATTCAGACACAGAAAAAAGAAGAACAGATAAACAAATAAATAACAGCACAAGAATTCGCTCTCCAAACTAATGTACCGTATTGAGACAGGTATATGGTCAATGTTTTGACCACACAAGAATGTCAGGTATTACACTCACAGTCTGATATGATTTGCAGATTAGTATTAATCAGAAACGGTATAAGGATTTCTGTCATGCATTTACAAGGACTTTATTTAACAAAGGCGCAGCCACTTAAGGGTTTCGCTTCTGGAGAGGGACATATATACCTCTCTTTTTGGGGGGGAGGGGGGGGGGGTTGGGGGGGGGTGCGGTGCGGTAAAGGATGGATGTTGCTTGATATAACGTGAAGCAATGACTTAGTATCGTATTAAACTAGTTTTAAATGAGAAGCAAGCGGGGAAGGGGGGTGGGGGGTTAAGAAACTACACTGTAATGTTCGGGTCTTAAGTTTTGATCCCTCTTTCTGAATAAAATCATGCAGTCTATATGTACTAATGCAAAATATGGAATCATAAAACATCTATTAAATGGTATGATGGCTTGTCATTTCAGGAACACAACATTCAATTTAATTGTGAGAAAAGTCCTTCGACAGAAGCAGCCACGTCAGGTATGTCAAACTTATAGTGAGGAAAAATGAAATTGCCTAAAATTCATTTCCAAAAGATGTCTCTTTTTTTAAAGTTAATTTGTCAAATTACAAAACTACCTTTGTGTCATGATTGGTGATATATTTATCTCTTTTTTTCCTAATGCATAGCGTTTATAATCAGATTTCTGTTTTGAGAAAAATTATATATAAAAGTATATGTGAAGATCAATCTCTTTAATCAAGACAGCCCTGAAAGGTTTTCAAAACCTTTAGGTACCGAACGCTGTATCTCATATTCTCATTTCAAATAAACACTGTAAGTTGTGATCATGGCAATATGTAAAGCTGTGCGATGATGTATTTCGACCAATTGCTACTCTGTGAATACAAAGTGGCGCAAAAGTAGCTAAAAAATAACACAGTTGGGCTTCAAACTTCAATGCTTCATAATGACAAACTAATTAGGAAAACAAATCTCTATTGTTTTAGTCGTCCTACTTTTCTCTGAGACATTGAAGAGCGTGTAAATATTGTAGCGATCGGGAAAACGTATAATTCTTTGAAGATGGGGACAAAAATGCGAGCAGGAGGAAAATGTTTGACTTTAAGAACTGGATGTCACGTTTTGGTATTCTAAGATGTAGACTGCTTCCACGAAAGTTTGAGAAAAATTCATGTTTGTCAAACGTGCGCTTTATCAGGAATGAGTGATCAAACTTGGATTTTCGCAGAAAAGGGAAGATTTAAGAATAAATATTGTCATTATGGTTATATGCGGTACACAGCATGTTTAAAATAACCAAGTGAAAATCCTTTCTTTCTTTTATAGTTCACAAACTGAGGCCATCAGATATAAATGTTATCGCAGCACTGGGTGACTCGTTGACGGTAAAGAAATTCTCTGGTTTTGAAATGAATTTGGTATCCTTGCAATATTTAAATCTTTCACATAAAATGTTTTACATCGTTGCGATAATTTTTAATAAGTTCACGAACACGATAAGTTCACGACAAGTGAGACTATAAGGTGCACTTAATGTGTTTTTTGTTTTATAACGGTACTGTAATATATAACTACAATAACACTGTAATGATAATTATAGCTAAGATAAGGCGATATTGATATAATGGGGGAGAGGGTTACTAATATGTGATGGTGCTGACGTGTTGTTAAATTATGGTACTGTAACAATAAGTATGGTGTTACTGATGTGGTTTTATAATGATTAGGTAATGACAATTACTTTAAGGTGGTGTTGAAGTGGTGTCATTACTATGGCACTGTAATAATAATTACAGTGCACTGATGTGGTGTTTTAATGGTCATGTAATGACAATAACTATAAGGTGGTGTTGACGTAATGTTATTACTATGGTACTGTTATAATAATTACGGTGGTATTTATGTGGTGTTACCAATGGTTCTGTAACCGATTACATAAGGTGGGGTTGCTATGGTCAGTTAGTATGGTACTGGTATCAATTATAGCTAGTTTTATATGGAAAAGAGGAGGGAGGGGTATTAACGTTGTATTATAATGGTGAATAGTGATTTAGAGTGTGATACCTTATTCCAATATGTCAATTCAGAAGCAGACCTGACTAGGCTGCATGTAACTATAGGGTAAACAAAACAATTTAGAACGAATTCATCTCTCTGCGCTTGACCTCTATTTATGCCAAATCTAAACACTTCCAACAGACACACACTGTTGCTATACGTTAATGGCTGCTTTATAATATGTTATAACTGAAAACATGCTGGCAAATACCATCCCTACCGCTCTAATGTTCCTTATATTTACTTATCAATCGATCCCTTCGTTGTTTCTGTGTTTTCTTTTTCTCGAATAATATGTTTCTTATAAATGTTTCATTTCATCTCGTTCCCGGCTTTTCTATATACAGTGTAGGCTACTTTAACACAATGCCCACAAAAAATATTAAAACTACGGACAATAATGTAATATATAAATGTAGCAAAATTTACCAGTTTTGTATGAAATTAATATTTGTAAATATAATCTAATTTTATCCGTTCATGCAAACAGGCCGCCTTTGGTGCAGAATCATGCAGTCTGGCCAGCTTGGCCAATGAATTTAGAGGACGATCGTGGAGGTAGGTATAGTAACATACATGTAGGCAGAATAAATCGGTCGATTCATAAATATTATAGGGGGAAAATAATTACTTTTTTTTAACCTAAGAACTCGCATTAAACTTTATCGTGCACATTTAAGTTCAAATAAAATTGAAGCAGTAGTGTAATGAATTTCATTCTTATATTTACCGTATGTTTTTTCTCCAATGTTATTTCAATTCTTGTATTTCATTTTTTTCTGCAGTGTTATATCATTCCTATATTTGTATTTTTTTCTGCAGTGTAACTCATTCCTATCTTTGGATTTTTTCCTACAGTGTTATATCATTCCTATATTTGTATTTTTTCTGCAGTGTTATTTCAATCCTATATTTGTATTTTTTTCTGCAGTGTTACTCATCCTATATTTGTGGTTCTGTCAGTGTTAATTCATTCCTGTATTTGATTTTTTTGTCTGCAACGTTATTTTATTCCTATCTTTGGATTTTTTTCTGCAGTGTTAGTTAATTCTTAAATTTGTATTTTTTTTTCTGCAGTGTTAGTTAATTCCTAAATTTGTATTTTTTTCTGCAGTGTTAGTTAATTCCTAAATTCGTATTTTCTTTCTGCAGTGTTGGCGGAGATAAAACAGTAGATGAGATATTTACCCTTCCAAGTAAGTCCAAATTTACTTTTAAGTGTGTTGATAAGTTTACGTTCTCACCACTCAGAAATATGAACACAGGGAATATACCATTAGCTTGCTACAATACTACCAAGACAAAGTATTTGCATTTGTTGTGTAGGAGGCATAGCTTGTCGTTGTCCTCCCGCGTTACGTCGGGTGATAACACATCAACCGAATCTGCAATATTCCTCTCATCGTAATAATTCATGAATATATCACTTTTCGAAAGAGTGAGCACTTTTGGATAATCTCACAATCTGTAT
>KN885131.1:38903-49102 GCA_000934455.1 Apostichopus parvimensis
CAACTTGGTTACATACACAACATTTGGCTGTGGCACGCGTGTGTTATCGCATGTATTTTAGTATAAGGTTAAATATCGTATATTGCACCAAAACAGAAATAAACTTTTTCTGCTTGTTTATAGTGTTGGTGGTGACGAGGACATCAATACCGTGTTAACTGTGGCAAGTAAGTTCCTTAAACTAAATTCATCATCGTTCCTAAAAACATATAAAACTATTATTTACATTTTTTATAAATCAAGAAGTCAACAGTAATCCAACATGAAAAGATAATGAAATGTCGATATTAAAGTTCATGTTGAATATATATGAAAATATAATGGGTTATGAAGGAAACTTTGTCTTACCCTCCCATCCCTGTACCACTGCCCTCGCCTCTATGTACAAGGACGAACACATGTCCACATATGATCCTGTGATCTTAACGTTAGACGAGCAGCCTACTCGATGTCATCTGTACAACTTAATAATGGTGGCTCTGTTTATCTTTAGCTTTAATATCATCTGATCATGTTGACTAAGCAAATACTAGAAGACCATTTTGAGGACGGTGTTTAGACTTGATGTGCTTAGCAACACTTTTGCACTTCACAAATAACATTAAATAAATAGGTACAGATTTACAAGTCACGGATGCCAAATTTTACAGCTTCGATGTTCTCTGGTTGTCTAAATTTGCTACAAACGAATGGAAAATTGTATTTTGGTCTTTTTTTCTTTCTCTTCTTAGATATAATCAAATTTTACAACCCTGATTTGAAAGGCTATTCTCGTGGAACTGGCGGTCAGAACAGTCCTGCTGCACAATTCAACGTGGCTGTGAGTGGCGCTAGAGCAGAGTAAGACTCTTTATACTACATAGACGAGTTGATAGACACTAGCTATTGAGCACTCACATACACACACTGTACCTCCCCACCCCATCCCTACCCCATACCCACCCAACCCATTCACACCTCAATTACATCATTGATCCAACACACACACACGTGCGCGCACACAAATGATTAAAACTATTCATGATACATTGTTTGAATATTTCAATCAAATCATTAATATTTCATAAAATGGGTATTACGAGCTGTAAGAATTTTATAATTCCTTTCTCTGAAGATCATGTTTATTCAATAAGGGATAATTATTAATATCGATGTTTTTGCAAAAAAAAAAGATATTTCTCAATATTTTACCTCTTTCCTCTACAGACACATGCCAGGACAAGCTCAGGAATTAGTAAAACGTATCTTAGCTGACCCGGAAGTAGATAACGAAAACGACTGGAAGGTCGTGACCTTGTTTATTGGAGGGAATGACCTGTGTCAGTATTGTTACAATGAAAACAAGTACTCGACTGAACAGTACGTTGAGTATATACGTCAGGCATTGGACATCATGCACAAAAATCTACCCAGAACATTTGTCAACGTTCTTGGAATCCTGCTCATCCCAGAGCTTGGTTATTACAGTACACCAAAATGTGACGTCATTCACATGTAAGTTTATTATCTCTCTCATCAATTCAAACCGCAATAGCGAAAAAATTATAATTTCGAAATATTTTAGTAGAAAGGGACTGATCTTAGAGAAAAAAATTAAGACAACAAAGTATCTTTAAGCGACTTTTCTCCATTTGGGGCCCTCCATCTTGGGCCCTGCGACCCGGGACCATCTTGCTCACTAGTAAATCGGGCCCTGGTGCTGTCGTCAATTTAATAACGAAACGAGATTCGTTCAAGTGTGAACTATAATTAAGTGCCTATAGTATTCTAATAGGACGCATTCTTTAAGCTTAGTTAATATTGTCCTATTAATCAAGGTCATTCTATGGAATCCTCGTTATGTTAATAGGATAGCAACCTTTCAGATTTCTCATAGTCTCGTCTTCTTCATTCATTTTTCTTTCTTTCAATCCTTATAGAGGTGCATGCGGTTGTGCGATGTTCCTGCAAGGTGATTTGAATGAACACATATGGGATCTTACACGAGCTTATCAAGTGAGTATACGTCATCCCCTATAAAAATGATGTTTACAGAAAAGTATAATATAACAAACCTAAAAGTATTTACTCCATCTCGGGTAATTTGCAATATTGATGTAGTAAGGATATAGAATTTGGCAGCTAATGGGACCAGTGAAATCATTAATGGATTAATTCCCTTGTGTCTTTGGAATGTTTTATGTTTTAATATTCCCCTATCAACATAATTTTTCTTTCTCCATTATGACATTGTTGAAGAGCTTGGGTCGAGGCTATGGGGTATTGTGGGATACATTTATGGTTAATAATTGGGTTGATCTTAGGACTGAACAATGGGAGGGGTGCGGAATGGGGAGCACTGTCATGACTTGGAATATGAAGAAAAATTCAATTTACTCAATGTGTGTGTAATCGATTGAACTATCAATTTCGCAGAGACAAACTGAAGCGCTTATCATGAGTGGACGATATGACACCAGAGATGACTTCACAGTCGTTTATCAGCCGTTTCTTGAAGAGACACACATTCCATTTTTGGACGTAAGGAAATTATAAATTATTTAATAAATTTTTGGTTTTTTTCTTTTATCTTAATATCAAATGAGGATAACAATCTCGTTTGACAATCAAATATTTGCACCTTCTTATTCAAGTGCATGCTACACTATTATGACATGCTTGAACTGATTTGCAATTCAACTAATTAAAAATAATATATTTTAATAAATTCATCATATCAGTTTTCCATCGAGAATTTGACTTAACAATTAAATGTTATTTCTATTTAGAAACATTTTCAAAAGATATCCTTTGCATATGAAATTTTATTGATGCGGATATATGATAAAGTTAAGTATTATTTAAACATACTTTTTAATCGATTCAATATGGATTGTCTGTTTACGTATGTTCATTTTTCAATTTGTTTTTTTTTTCATTTCGTAGAATGGTGAAGTGGATGGCTCCTATTTTGCACCGGATTGCTTTCATTTTAGTTCCCGTGGCCATGCTGTGGGAGCCAAAGATATCTGGAATAACATGGTATGTGAAGAAACGCCTCAAATGACACAATAACAGTTAATACTATACGTATATATCCTACAGACTTTTATCCTACATACTTTGATTTCATTATAAACCTATCCTTATTTGCATATAGATATCGTTATTAACTGCTGGTGCTAATTCGAAGCTAAAATGCACCTTTTGGAACGAGGTTTGAAAACGACGTCATATGGACTTCCTATAAAGAGTTACGCTTAGGTACAAATGGATGTAGCCTGCTAAATAAAACCAACAATTACAACTTGAAAAAAAGTTGCTTTGAAATCAATTTCTAACCATGTGCGTTTCTTTAACTTTCGTGGAAAGATATAACCAGATGTTTTTAACCCTACGAGTTATATTATATTCTAGAAAATTGTGAAGCTGCAGCCCATGTGCTCCTTAAGACGAGTCCTATGCAGGAGGGTGGGGGGGGGGGGGATGTCGGTCATTCCTAGAAGAAGAAAAAACGTTTAGACGTCAAATGATACGTTTGGAAATAAATTTGGATTATAAGTTATCTGTAATTAGGTCTATAGGTAAAAATGGTGTTAACAAAATACTTTTGAAGCTTTGTATGAGGTCGAAAAATGAGTTGTACATCCGGAAGAGTAGCCTAATTCTCCCCTGACTAGACCATGTCCCACTCCACAGTCTAAGGTTGGGGAAATGGCCCATGGCCGCCCTACCCCCACCCATTCTCCTGCTTGTACACAAACCATTGCGAACACTGAATATACCGCGTTATATTTTGTTTTTTACAATCCCTCCAATATGCTTACAGTACCATATATGAAATGATTTGTAGGGCTCTTTACATATTTTCTTTCACATTTTTGAGAATATTACTTCTGCTGTCTTGCAACTCCGGAGTAAAGGCTATACCTAACTTATAATGATCTGATTCACATTTAGCTATTTTCATTATCGACAGCTGCAACCAGTTGGACAAAAGGTCAAATCATGGGATCCAAAAGGAAGCATTGGTTGTCCCTCCGAGGTAAAAGCGCAAATTTCCTGTATTTTGTTTTTAAAATACTAATAGAATATTATACATACTTTATGGTCATCGGGTTCTCTCGTTTCTCAGTTCAGCTGTTTGGTTTTCAAGTTTCCCTTCATTTGACAAGAAAATTCTGAAAATATAATTTAGTTGGACAATACACTTTCTCCTTAGTCCTTAGTTGTATACTGTTCTTGCTATTGTAACAAGATGCCTGAACATAACTTTTAATAACGGCAAAGTTGTTAAAAAAATATATAGCTTTCGTTTTGACAAGAGATTTCTAACTACTTATCCTTGAAAACAGGGAAAGTCATTTACATATAGTAAAGTATTTGTGCTTAGTGTTTTTTTCTTCTTAATTTTTAGAAAAAAAGTTTAATTGTTTAATTATTAGTTTCTTCACACGTCTTTTTCTTTTTGATATTTGCAGGATTTCCCGTATTTTTATACCAATTTGAACAGCGTGCAGGTTGCGGAATCTGTTTCAACTTTGACAAAGTCTTCAAGTTTGATCGTCCTTTTCAGTTTTCTGTTGGGAATATTTCTTCGCTAAAATATTAGACCTATAATATTATATACTGCTTGCTGTTTCTTTCTTTATTCTCTCTGTTTTCTTTTTCTCTAATCAATTAGGAGACCCAAGTCATATGTACGGACATTATATATAAACAAACCTTCGTAAAACGTTATAACCAACGTGTCAATCATACGAACATATATATGTATTTTTCGAACAGAATGTGCAAATAAAACATGAATCAAACAAGAGAAGGAAAGAAAAGGATAATTCAAAGGACTGAATAAGGTTTTAAAAATCACAAAAGTTGCTGGAAAAAATGATCATAGTTTCAGGTCATCTTCTTCTGAGTTGCCAATTGTAATCAAACATACTGAATTTTAAAATTAATCAAGAGGAAATTTCCAGGAAGAAAATGCAAAAATATGAAGAAATGAAACCATTATACTTTCATCGTTTGTAGAATTAAGTAGGATTTTCATGTTAGAGATTTGTGTAGTCGAACATGAAGGACGATAGTTTGATTCGCCTTCAGTTCTAAATGTGACGTATCCGTTAATCGTTGAATATGCATGACTTTCTATCCATGTCCATCCAGAAGGGACATTTTTTATATACCGTACTTTCATGTCCCGCTTTCAAAACACTTGTATTTTCAGTATGAGCAGTATAATATCATGTTTCTATCATATACAGTTTAGGTACTGTTTGTACTGACAATACGAGTGCTTTGAAGCATGATATGGGAGGACAGTTTAGAGAGGTATTAGCATTAGAAAACTGTCCCAACTGGCTGCCTTGTCGCTTAAGACAATTATTTGTACCAACCTGTCGGGTCAAAGTTTGTATACTGTCATATTCATGTCATGCTTCAATGTTCTTATACAGTCAGCATGGAAACTCAATATTCCGATTCGTTTAGACAATGGATATAGGAACTGTCCATACAGCCAATACAGTTCTGCGAAGCATTATACGAGAGTATACAGTATAAACAATTAGTGGTATTAGCAAAATTGTCCCAACTGGCTGATTTGTCGTTGAATCACTGCATATTAAATCATGTTCATCGTTTAGCGGACAACAAAACAATAGCAAATACTCTGTAAATGTTATATGGTCACCCATCTTGTACACTCATAAATATATTCGATAAATATACATGAATATCTGTTGTGTTTGTTTGGTTTTAGTTTTTGTTCTTGTATGTTTTTGTCTCCTCGGAGTTCACTGTACCGTTCTATTTCCTTACTTTAAGGCAAAATAAGGAATATATTTTGAAAAGTGAAGCCGTTACGGACGTATAATTGAAAGTCAAAGAGGGCGAGTACCTGTTATAATAGGGACACCACTTTTGATAGTATAGTTGTATACTATACATAGGAGACGCATTAGCGGTACCACGGAGGGGCAAGGGAGACATTTGCTGGAAAAAATCTCCCTTAACTCCAAATTTCCTTTATTTTGGGTACTATTAAAAAAGCCTGCCCTGGACCCCCACCGGAGATTTGAAATAACTCAATAGAAATTGGATATTTCTCTTTCACACGTATTTTGTGCTTTCAACTCGTTAAGGATAAGCAAAAAAATCTGAAAACGCTTAAACTTCCAGGGGTTAAGCCCCTAGACACCCTCTAGGACCCCCTGGACCCCCCCTTCCCCCAACTAGGGCCCTGCGATATATTTCAGAAAAATATCATAACTGTTGTTATAGGGAGGAAAGGCGGGGAGGGGTTGGGCATCTTACATGCGATGTTTTTGTTCTGCTGGGGTCAAGGCTGCAGGAGTTTACAAAGAACTGAAGTCTTGTTAAATTCCAGATGTATGCAAAAACACCTAATCTACTAACAAGCAAAGCGTAACAGCCACAAAAGAGGAAATCAGAAAAAGAAAATATCACAATAAAGCAATCGTAAAAAGTAAAGAAAAGTCAAGCATATAAACAATTAAACAAGTAGAATAATTGTAAGATACCATATGAAAGATCATATATGATATACAGGTGTTAGCATTATGAAAGACAAACTCGAACATTTTAGTAAATGATTGTAAATGGGTTTCTTCTCATTTGTATCGATGCCATATTTCGCGCAATTATAGTATTGCTGAAGTTATACTGATAGAGTTTACTCCATTTCTTTATATAATAAAGGTGTGGTTTAGCAACTAAACCAACATATAGAGTGTTATCTTCCATTATGGTATAATGTCAGTGATGGCCAAAGTCTAAACTTGAGAGATCGACTTTGATCAATAAATTAACAACTTGTCACACAGGAGTACTATACTAACAGAACAAAGGTTTAGTTCTGGTTCATACTGGGCAAACTATATTGGCTATAAAGAATTATTTATAAGGAACATGAAGCTTTCAATTTTAATCCTATTCTCAGTTGTGGGACTTTCAGTGAGCAGAACTGATTTTCCTGCAAACTATCAAAGTCAAGGTAAGTAATTTTTTATTTTTTTATTTTTTTTATATAAGAACAAAAAATATAGCAGATATTTTTCTTAATGCAGATACTTAAAAGTAGTCTTACATATGTGCGATAAATGAAAAAGTCGAAACACTTTTTTCGTTCCAATAATCTTAAAGGGATTATTTTAGGCAGAATGTTTAGATTTGATATGTCATGTTCCAAAAAAAAAAATACGGAAGAAAAACTGTGTTCTAATATTTCTATTTCTTTTCATGTGTTTCAGTTATTCAGCTCAAAAACAAATTGCTTAATTTAATCTCCAGAATGCTCCTTTAAGTTGACCATTACGTCGGCTCTTCAGTACAGGCCTAAATATTAGTATGAATTCATCGTTTTATAAATTCTAATCCTTCAAAACAGTCACAACAGCCATGTTCGATTTACTTCATTTACACAACAGAACACTACTGAATGACATTGAACACCACTTGTCCTTGACAACATCGAAATACATTGTAAACATGTTATTAAAGAGAGCATAAAAGTAGTGTTTCCTATTGAGTTCAATATTGTATCTGAGAAACCGGTCTAATGTCGCTTTTGAATATTGAGAGTATCAGATGTTTAAAGGGTCTTTCCTCCAGCATGGAAACTGGTAATCACATACATCCTGGATTGATAGTATAGTGCTGGAGATGTGGTGCTTAAAAACGTCTTTCAACATATCAAATTTCCTAACATGTGTTAGTGTCGTTTTAATCTCCTTGACATATATTGAGTTCCTTATACATTACCCAAGATTAGTTCCGGTTTCAATTGAGCCTCTCTATGTTGTATTTATGATAGTCCCTTTCAATTGAATTTATCCCCCCCCCCCCTTACCCAACGCCCCACTCCGCTTTACAAGAATCTTCCTTGGTTATCGAACGGGCTTATCACCGAAACTTTGGTCTTGTAATGGATGGAAAAAAGATAATTTCGGTTTAAGTTGCATTTGATTCTTAATAATATTTTACTCTACATTTTGCTTTCAAAAGATTCATACAGAGGGCGGATATTAAAGTACTTCTTAATATTTATCATAGGCATACATATGATACCCAAGTAGATGAATTTTTGGTATAGTTGTCAGAATTCTTTAACGAATGAACTAGGAACAGCAAAGTTGGGTTTTTCATATGCATCACGGTGAAAGAAAAACAACAAATTAAATTCAAAGCCTTGAATTTTCAATAGTAATATACGAGAGAACAACTGGGCTCTCCTATTGCGAACAAAATTAACAGAGGGCGCTGTCTTATTGGTCCTATCTAGTTACACGAAACTTGAAATTACGAGTTACAGTTATTGCATAATTATTTCGCCATACTAACAGAGACAAAATACATTATACATATCATAAACTGTTCAGTCGATTTTTGCTCTCACTTCTCCCTTCCTTTCAGATGAATGGCTTCATTTCCTGGATATTGTTAACAGCATGACTCCTAAATTTGACGATGACATTCATGACGTAGCTGAAGACGAGAACCCATTGCTCTGTCGTATCAACTATGTACGTAAACCTAGTCTATTATGTGTATTTACCTGTTTGTAGGATCAAGAAAGTGATAAGTAAATCTAAAAAAAAAATTGAATTCTATTTCAATCATAAAAGTATAATTAGTTCCTTCTTATTAATTTATTCAAACCGAAATATGGAAATCTAAATGTTTTATGTATGTTATATAAATATTATATAAATTTAATATAAATATTATCTATATATATAAATGTTATATAAATATTTATATACAAAAATATACAATATATATACAATAAATACAATATAAAGGTTATTTTGTTTATTTTATTTAACTTTTTCAATAAATGAAACGAATATGATAATCGTTTTTTCTCCACAACATAAGTGGCGGCCGACGCCTCTGCTTAATGTCCTTAGTATTTTGTTTAAATTTTTTCATTCAAAGATTGTTTGGAAGCAATTAAACTATTTCTATTAAATCGTCTAGGTGAGTGAGTTTCCGTTCACCTGCCCTCCAATGGCGTCACCAAAAGTGCCAACCTCAGGTAAAACGAAATAGAAAGATAGACCTATAAGGTCCGCAAAATATGGGCGCGACCCAAACGAGGGTGGCAAACAATTCCGATGGGTCCCTGGATAATTTCAGACGTCGGAAAGTTATTTTTTCACATCAGTCTTTAAAGTCCAAACTACTTTCAATGCATCCTAAGAATCCATTCTGACAGATGGTGATCTGGTAGGTTGTGATACAGTCCTCATGGATAATCCTGGGTCGTGAACCTAAACATTTGATGACCGGCAGGTTAAACCACAGTACGATGAAAGGAATGTTGGTATATTTCAATATATTTTTCCTTCACCATCATGTTTTCTATAAAGCTAATACACATGATAAATTTCAAGTATATCAACTAAGAGAAGCAAACGAAAGTCATTGGCGGGCGGGATAGGAGGTGGGGGGGGGGGCGGGTGTGCTCACATTTACTCATTTCCCGTATTGAATAAAACTAACGATATCGTACGAGGCTTTCTTCCACTTTATCTCCTTGTTTACTTACACAGTGCACGAACTTACCCCGGCCGATATTTCTGTGATTGGAGCATTGGGAGATTCTCTAACGGTAAGACTGAAATGAAACAACAAGAAGAAGTAGAATATATATCCTAGTTGAAAACACACACACACAGACACACGCGCGCACAACGAAGGGATGAAGTTAGTTTGGTTAATCTGCAAAACTATACAAATTAACGTGAACAACGAATTTACATGAACTATATTATTAATATTTTATATTAAACTAAATAATAAACTAATTAATTTTCAAACCGGGTTTTTTATTTCCATAGAAAGATGTATCACGTGAGAAGTCTTTTTGATTGACATTTCAGTCGATGGTTATTTGATTGAATGCTTGAATCTAAATAATAACGATAGTTTATGACCATAATGACATGATTCATTACTATCGTTGATATAGTCACATCAGGTTAACTCTTTGTTCTATTAAATCATCATGACCACTGAAGCTTAAGTTTTCACTGGAAGTTCATTGTACTATCGTCTCTGTGTGGTTGTAATTCTACCTATGTCTCTTTGTAGGCAGCTTTCGGGATTGAATCGTGTACAGTCGCAAACCTCGCGAGAGAATACAGGGGACTATCATGGAGGTATACGTTCATTGGTTCTTACTATTGGTTCTGAAT
>KN885131.1:62497-85519 GCA_000934455.1 Apostichopus parvimensis
ATATAGGTACCTTGCCGCTTGGCGATAAGACATAAAGTCGAGCCTTCTATCAAAGGTTATTGTAACAGATACGTAATCGATTAGTACTTTGACACTAATTAGAAATAAAGCAAAGCAAGACTCAGATGACTCTGATAAATAACGGATAAAACAAATTCTAATAATATCTGCTCTTCTGGAATATTTCATCTTTGATAAGAAGATTAATTACAAAATACGTAACGTTTACACTACCCGTGGAGTGGACTGCAGCGATTTAATATCAAATAGCTTACCCACTGAAATTTGTTGTTACACATCGAAGTTTCCTTAAAAAAAAAAAGTCCTAAAAGTCTTCGAGTGAGCATTTCACATTGTTTGCAATATGAAGGTGTTTATATTATTCCTGTTGTTTGGAACATCGCTTTGTCTGGAGAACTTCGGGTCAGCTGACGATAGTAAGTATATCCAAACAAATTCAAACTTTATAGTTTAGTTTCTGCCGTTATGTGTATTATGTTAACTTAATAGGGGAAAGAGATGGGATGGGGTCTGAATGGAACGACTTTTGTAATTCCGGCGTTTTTGTCGGTCGATATACACTCCCTTGTGCCCGAGCTGTATGGACTCTTATGTCTTGTAGGTAAAAATTTAGCTCACTCTAGGTCAAAACATTATATTTATCAGGTATATATATTTATATACTCAGCAGCTGCATTGTTTATCATCTTCTTTAGATGTATGGCCGACCTTTCTTCGAA
This sequence comes from Apostichopus parvimensis, assembly GCA_000934455.1. NCBI lineage: Eukaryota > Metazoa > Echinodermata > Holothuroidea > Aspidochirotida > Stichopodidae > Apostichopus > Apostichopus parvimensis. Next base: position 63,238 of record KN885131.1, read on the forward strand.
CCATCGGGATCATGGGGGACCTATACCCAGATGTAGGGGCACAGTGTCGAGTTGATTACGTAAGTAAAATAAAATAAGGGGTCTGAGGCATGATGAGTGCCATAAATCTCGGCACATATATCTCAAAGCCTATAATATTACTGAAACTGAGGCTCTTTAGGAAATGGCGCACATCAACGCTTCTCGCCCCGCTGTCCACAAACCCACCGACCACTTAGCCCGCTGTCCGCAAACCCACCGACCAACTCGCCCGCTGTCCGCAAACCCACCGATCAATCCGCCCCACTGTCCGCAAACCCACCGACCAACTCGCCTTTATAGGGAATCAAGTTACATAACAGGATGTTAACAATATAATACATAGACTGACTATATTTATATAGGTTAAAACGAAAAACAATTTAAACGACAAATACCAAAATACTAGAAATAATCATATGGTCACTGTAAAGAAAAATGATTTAATATAAATGATACTTTTAATTACAAAGTGTTTGTTTTCGTAATTTACTGAAGTATGTATAAATATGCTTTTACAAGTGTATTGACATGCAACCTATAATTTCTACTTCATTATTACTGGTCGTTTAAGTAAAAATAAATTGAAATACTTCCTTTTGCAGAAACACATTTACAATTTTGATTGCAACACAGAGATATCATCCGGGTCTCCTGCTACCTCAGGTTGGTACAATTAATGAATGAGTAAATGAATAAATGATCAATTTATTAACAAGTTGTTAATAACTACGTTATTAACAAAAGCAGTGTTAAAATTACAACCATGGTTTGGACATAATTGGCATCAACTCCACGTCTAGTAGTTGTAATTGTGTAATTGAAAATGATGCTTCTTATATGAAACTTTGTAATGCAGTTGTGAAAAGATCAATGAAGCTATTAAATAATCCTTCAGGAATTCCGGGCAAGAGGTTTGGGGGCCTGGGGTTCTGGGGGGGGGGGGTTATATACTAATATTCATTACCCATCTCCGGGTGTGTGTCATAATAATGTTGTAACCAGATTATGATCAGTAATTATAAGGATCAATTTTGGGACCAAAAAAGTTGACCCAAATGAGGTAAGTTCATTTCGTCTATCAATAAAGAAAAGTTGCCCTTGACAGAAGCTACGATAACTTTATTGCCTATTTAATTAATGATATAGTTTACTCTATCGCTCCGTTTCTTAATTTCCTATAACAGTGCACAAGCTACGACCACACGACATATCTGTAATCGGAGCAATGGGTGACTCATTAACGGTAAGATCTTTCTTTTGATCTATGAACTTGTGACCTTTGACCTTTCATGCATGTCAGTGTAATTCCAACATAAGGATACCTTTGAGATCAGAATAGACATTTCTTAAACATCAGAGTTATCTTTCAATAATTTGTAACACAAGAAAGCACATCAGTACTAAAACTAAACAGGAAGTAACCAGTGACCAAATTGACCCCCATTTGACCCAATTTGTTGACCCAGGGATGTCTCCTTTGAAACAGGACTGTCATCACCCTTATGGTGTTCAGCAGCACACATATACGGTGCATGTATATAATAACCATAGCGTAACCGTAGTGTATTCTCAAATTCATTGACCTCCACAATCAAAACCCAGTCTTAATATGATACTGTTTCGTTTTTCAATGAAAACAATAAGTAACATACACTATCTGTCTCTTGTAGAAGAAAAGTATGTTTATATATAATAAGAAAACTCAAAGTATTAATTCTAAAGTTACCATTTTCACACTACAAACAAAAGTGCATACCAGTCAACAACTGCCAACTGCCCTAGACTATATATAGCTGTTCGTTACAATAAATAGACATAATGAAAAATAATGATACCTACCTATTAAAATTTATTTCTATTATCATTAAAGAGTATTTTTATATTTCTCATATTCATCTTAACTATTGTATATGTATTTCATATTTTACCCCAAGGCGGGATTTGGAAGCGATGCTTGTACCCTAGCTGAGCTAACGAACGAATACAGGGGTAGATCTTGGCCGTAAGTTTATTTATATATGTTTTTTTTTTCTTTATTTTTTTTTATTTTCAACTTTACTCCCTTTCAATTATAGCATAGAATATACACATAACTCTTACTTTATTCATGTTTCGTTATAGTAGGTTCAATTATATATGTCACGAAATCAGCCCAGAAGCAATCGAATGTCTTTTTGTGTTATTATGATTAAACAACTGTTTGTCCTCCATCTAAATGAGAGCGTTATTTGTACAAAGCATTTACAAAATAATAACCCAAGATAGAGCCAGCACAAGTTCCCTTACTTTGAGAGTATATTGTGCCGGATTAACACTCTGTGGAGCCCTAGGGCACGTTTCTCAACAATCCGAAAATAGAAAGCTGGCACGTCTTACCTGGAAGTGTTTACGACGGCCACTTGAGTTTGGGACCTCTTCTTCTGGGCTCATAGAAACTATCCCTATCTGCCATTTGGGTAACCCGGCACTGAGAATGTGACCCTGTGATCATGACGGTACTTTGAAGACTTACAATAGTTATACTAAGTGATATATTCTTTACAACCGGTCAATTTCACAATTGAATTTCTTCTCCCAATGTCTTTGCAGTGTCGGAGGAGACGATACGATTGATGATGTGTCTACCTTACCTAGTGAGTCATCTCTCATCATTAAAACAATAGTTTCTATTGTCACGTATTACCGCTTTATCTGGATTGCATTATAATACAAATGCATCGAAGTACCATGTGCAAGCCTGTGTAGACATGCCTTAAGTCATTGTATACAACAATTTGCAGTATACTTTTACTTAATCGATCAATATAAGTGCATATGAGTATATATGGGCATTACATCATGCAGTTTACGAACTAGGGGAAGCCAAAAGAATAAACAACGCTGCCAACATCCACCTCCCCCCCCCCCGCCCAACCCCCTCCGTCCCCTCTTCAAACACACCCTGTCCACATTCCTAATAAAATAATTAATGAAACAAACATCATTCATTCATAATGATGGAAAACTAATCTTTCTTCATTCCAAGTTTTTCTTAAATGATAATTTGAAATGTTATAATATATAACAAACCTGACCTTGAATTGCATGAAATGTGCTTTACTGTAATGCGTGAGATCTGCCCGACGCTTTTACTACTTGAAAAGAGTACGAAACATTAAATATATGTATATATTTATATTTCCCTGATCTACAGATATCATTAAAAAGTTTAATCCTAACTTAAAGGGTTACTCCACTGGAGTATCCCGTTATAATTCTGAGGAAGCTGCCTTTAACACAGCCATTAGTGGAGCTAGATCAGAGTAAGTGACGTCATGTTTCCATGGTTATGTCGATGCATAATGAACGTTTCAGGAGTTGATAATGACTATTTAGGACGATCCACATTGCAATATAGCCTGACGTCAAAAATTAACGGAAGCCTAAAACGTCGAATTATGAAGGGTAAAATAAGCTGACAGCCTTGTTATGTAATATTTCCAGCAATCAACCCTTTCAGCCGAGAGAGGCACAAATCCGGTGAAATTTAAAATTTACACTATTTTTCAATCTATCGATTAAATTAGTCCTTGTTTCTATAAGGTTAAATGGTAAATTAAGCAAATCTGTCTTGGAAGTGCTTTCCTTCTTACTTAATACCTAGATATATAGATATTTATATACATATAATCAAACGAAAACGTATTGCAAATCAAAATAACTATTAAGGTTAAAGTTCATGGAGAGTTTCTAAAAAGCTCACTGAAAACAATAAAGTATAAAGCGGCTAATTATATGTGATTTGCCTAAAGAAAGTCTTGTGCCTCGAGGAAGGGAGCGAAAGATGATGGAAGGGGAAGGTGGGGGGGGGGGTGGTGATACTGAGTGGACACTTATCAAATCAACTGCACAGTTACTTTGCTTAGTGGAGTCTGACAGTCAGATATATGGGGGGTTTTACATTCACAAGTTCTACATTTAAAAGAAGAGTTGAAGAAGATTTGCTTACAACCACTTACTGATACCAGCAATTTCATCCATATTCCTCTATTCATATATATAGGTTTTTCTTTAAGAAGTGTGACGTGCTTTCAGAGGTATGAATCATTGTATTGACGATAAATACAACATACCACTAATACCATGTTCATATTTGGGCTGCTTGAGACCTCGTACCGTCCTGACGTAACAGTACCTTTGATGTTGATTACATCAACAAATCAACAAACCAACAAATCAACTAATTTGATCCTTTTACAGACACATGACCACCATGACCAACGAAATGATCTCGAGAATGAAAGCTCATCCAGCTGTCAATTTTAAAGCCGATTGGAAAGTTGTTTCAATTTTCATTGGCGCCAACGATCTCTGTCAGTATTGCTTTAACTTCCACAAGTACTCCGCGGAACAGTATGTTGAGCATGTTAGGGAAGCTTTGGATATCATGCACAGGGAAATGCCACGTACTCTGATAAATCTTCAAGGCGTCCTAAGAGTTACTGATGTTGATCATCTCAGTGGTCTCAAGTGCGACTTGATTCACTTGTAAGTGATTTGGTTTCGGTTCTCTTTTATTTGATTTTTTTTTTTTTTTTTGGGGGGGGGGGGTTTGCATCATTATATTACGTATACCTTGGTTCAAAAAAGGATAAGAAACTCACTTAACCCTTAAAATCGGGATAACTATCGTAATTGTTCATGTAATATAACAAAATAAAACGGATTCAATTGCTTATAATTGTTTACCTCGAAGATTATATTGAAAATTTGATTTTGTGTAATCATCAATAGTAAAAAGTGTCGTCATGTTAAAAAAAATATTATTACAAGTATTTATATTAGAAAATACCCATTACCAGTACTGTTTACATATTCCTGTTTACCAATAAAAAACGTATACGATTTCTAGACAGTTTAGGTGTAAATAAATGCAAACTTGCAAATATTATGTGAAAATGGAGGGACGGTGGATTGTTGGTGTTAGGAGCACACACCGATCCACTGACCTTGAAGAAAATCAAGGAGAATGATAGTATGAAAAGTGTATTTATATTTTGGAGCACTTATATCTGCTTTCATAATATCACATTAATCATCAGTATCTTATTGTTATAATTTCACTTGCAGCGCTGCTTGCAACTGTGCAATGTTTAAAGAGGGGGACGATCATCAGGAGTTAGTAGAACTGATACAGTCATACCAGGTGAGTACAGTAAATTGTATAGGCTAGCGACACATAGGCTTGAAAATGGAATTCAAAGCAGATTCTATAACTAACCGTTTGGCAGAATGTTTGGAATTTTACACGCATAGGGTTATGGCTGAGGGTCAGGACAGAATGGGGGTATGGGTGGAGGGGTAAGGGCATAGGGGCAGTAGGTTACGGCTGGTGGGTAATGTCATAGGTGTATAAAGTTTTTACCTTTAAGTGTATCCGGAACGTCTGCAACTAGTGAGAATAGTGATTGCATTCGGTAGTGAAAAGTAAATTTATAAATATTGTAAATAATATACATTATTTAAAAGTTCCGTAACTTTAATGTTAAAATTCAAACTTGACATGATAAACTGCCAGGAAAAGCTTTTGCAAGATAAGAAAGCTCGAAAATTCTGAAAGCTGATGTAGGGGTCATGATTCGTCGATCATTACGTGGAATATGATAATGTTATACCTAGGAATGAAATTGTCCGCATGTCGAGTATGAAAATGGACACTAAAACTATGATATCTTCAAAACCTAAAAACAAAAATGATTCTGTTTACCTGTTTAAGGGTATTTTTATTCAATATTTCCATTTTACGATACATTTCCCTTCAACTACAACATTTGGGTATATGACTCCTTAGGCTATGATGACACGCTACCGCTTGCTATAAGTATAAATTGTGAATAACATCTTCAAACAGCATATATATTCAACATCACGATGTTTTTTTGTTGTTGATGAAACACAATAATCTTTCTATCAAGTTGTCCTTATTTGAAATCATTACTGTTGACATTTGTTTTTTTTTTCTTCACCCCTATAGTCGAAGACAGAAGAATTAATAATGAGTGGTCGCTATGATACCAGGGACGACTTCACCGTGGTTTATCAACCATTTCTTACAAACACACGGTTTCCTCTCTTACCTGTAAATATTTTCCCCTCTATTTTCTTCTGATGTGGAGTTCATGAAATATTCATTTATGGAAGTTTTCTTGTATCTGTTTCTGTAATATGAATAGGCACAAATTTATCACTTTTAACTGCTTGTGAAGGAATCCGTCGTTAAAATATTGATGATGTGTAGGACTCGAAAGTACTGGGTGCTCGAGTAGTACTCGAGTATATTTTGTGCAAGTATTCGATAGTCGTACTAGATGTAAGGAACTCGGATGCTGAAAGTACTCATACTAGTACTCGGCTTAAAGGTCTTGGTACTCGCTCAGGACGAATATTTTACTAATTCTTACATATCAAACTAGTCATGTAAAATGTGACATTGCATCAGGAGATCGCATTATATGTATAATAGTATATAGTATAGTAATACGCGGCGCTATCCCTGCAGTAGCACCATACGTGTATCCTATAGTGTATTACCATGTATGTTTATGCCTGTACAAAGACGAAGAATGCATTTAGCTTTACAACTGATATTTAGTTGCAGGTATATCTTTATTAAAATAATAACATCATTTTTAACTCTCTGTCTGTGCAGAATTTGGATGGTGACTCGTCTTATTTTGCACCAGACTGTTTCCACTTCAGCGCCAAGGGTCACGCTACCATGGCCAAGGAATTGTGGAAAAATATGGTTAGTATATTACATTCTGTTCCCTGCTTCAGTATTTACTGTATGCTCTTTATTCACTATATTGTGCATGCTATGCTTTATGCTGTATTGTAAAATCTATATTAACTGCCCTTTACGGCACGTAATATACTTCCTACACTGTATAGACTTTACTGCATGTGATATACAGGATATACATTGTATTGAATGTCGTTAACTGTATGCACTAAATATGCATATCATAAAGTAGCCTATCCACTGCGATGCGCGATACTGCATGCACTATACTGTATGTACTCAACTGTATCAACCGTAGTCTGTTTTATACAACACCTAATTATATTCCGGCCATTTGATTGGTCAATTGCTCGTCGATTGCATGCAAAATCCGCTCTATTGCACTCTATGAAATAGAACCATGGGTTATACTTTTTTGATAGCACTTTTTTCAATGGTAAGAGAGCAGAGAAACTTGTCTGTTCAAAACAATCTGTTGCATGAGTGCATTTTACATCCAATTATATCCAAATTTGAAGGTGTTGTATAAACCAAACAATGAATGGTTTCCATTCGTGCAATAGTGCAAATATTTCATTCGTTGAAAGATGTAAAATTTGTTCCATTCAACTCGGCTGCGCCTCGTTGAATGGAACATTCCATCTTTCAACTCATGAAATATTTGCACTATTGCACTCATAACCATTCATTATTTGTATAATATATAAGCTACACTATACTACACTATATTGTTCTATACTATACTATATCTATTCACTGTAGTCTACGGAATGTTTTAAAGCGTATACTACTACTGTTTGCACTTTAGTGTATATAACTCCTGTACAATGCCCTACATCGTAGCCTCTGTGCATTATCATTCAAACATGGTGTTAGTATTGAAGGGAAAACTATATCACAGGTTTGTTTTTCCCTCAAGTATCTTAGAAGTACCAAAAATGAAAAATAAAAAGGTATCCTATAACCAAACTTTTAATTGTGTTGAAATATCCCTCGAAGAGGACTTGTCTTCATTCAACGGTCAGATGATAAGAAGTGGAGGCAACACCATTGACCTTTAAGCCATCAAATTTAGACTCCGTGATTTAATCTGTAAGTTTATAGTATACCTTATATAATACTTGGCACTAACCAAAGATATTTTTTGCTTTGTTAGTTGAGCGTATATGCAACAATAAATTAAGCAGATCATATTTATGTTCGATCCCATTTAGAAAGGGTTTTGATCAATTTTACCAGTCTTGACATCTAAACATTTTTCTCTTTGCTCTAAAACAGCTTCAGCCTGTAGGACACAAATCTGACTCTTGGAATCCTCCAGAAGATATCAAATGTCCAACCAAGGTATGTATTGGCCTATATATCTTTGAAACATTTGTAATATTTGTTACTTTACTGAATTTCTTTCGGGAAGATTTAAACTATTTCGACAGTTTAAGTATGTGTACAAGTGAGACAGGCAGATATAATAGCGACTATATGTGTTTCATCTTTTGTTCGTTTATATTGTTAATACATCATATTTAGTGGTGGTATTTTCACTTGATAGTATCGCAGCAGTGGTGAGTACCGGTACACCGTCACTTTCAGCATTGACGTTTAAATATTGACAAAAACATCCACAGAAAACCACATATGCTTTTTGCTTTAAAACTTTTTGTTACGGTATATATCGACATTTCTCTATCGACAGGAAAACCCATACATTTTCACGAATATGAACAGTGGTATCGACGTCGAGCAATATCCTTATTATGCAGAAACAGAAGGAGGAGCGACAACCATACAGATCTCTCTGTTAACTATTGTACTATCGACGGTAGTTCACGTTATTAACAGGCTTTAAGCTCACCCATTTCCCTACTCACACTCCCTTCCACACCCCCCCCCCCCCCCAATGTTAGTGAAATAGACTAATAATGTATACAAATGGTGTTATTTTTCATAAGCTTTTGCTTGTATATGCATTAAATTAATCAGACGATAGATACCTGACGAATCATGAGTGTTAATTTCACATGCTATGATTGATTTATTACATCAAACAACAAACTTATTATATATATATATTGCAGCTACGTATGTACCTCAATGGAGCAACCAATTAGGGTAAATTTAAAGGACAAAGGAATGAAGTTGGGGTTATATGATGGGTGGCGAAACATCTACACTAGTGCTGTACTGGAGTCTGTCATGTGTATTCGGTTCAAAGGCTGGACGGCGACTGTTTATTTTTATAATAAGCTATTGATAAATTTCACTTTTGGTTCAGTCAATACCTGAAGATTATTACTAATGAAAGTACCAAACTGAGAGTAAATTTTATTTTATTTCAAAGGATAGTTCACAGTAAATTTATGCTTGACTTAAATGAAAGCAGAAAATATTCTAAGCATGATGGTGAAATTTGCAAGCATTTCTCGTTTAGCGTTATATTGAGATACTTATAGTTGATATTGTCACAGAATGTGCCATAAGTAAATATGAAGTGAACGCGGTGTGACGTCATATTTCAAACTGAGAGTAAATGTTTTGTTTATCCTTAGTTTGTTCACGGTATTTTCTTTTGACCCTGAACATTGGACAGTCCCAGCTTTGCTTTAGGGAAAGTTAAGTTATCAATACTGTAGTGTATTTAAGTGTAAATGCATCACAATTTGGATGAAGACATTTTTGATGTACATCATTAAAGAAAAAAAAAAGAAACCAAAATTTGTCAGTATGTATCTATGACATCACACATGTTTGCTTCAAATTCACTTTTAGTGTGAAATATGTCAACTTCAAATGTTGTTATAGCTTAAATGATACGATTGAATTGCAACCTTGACCAGCATGTATTCATCAGCGATCGTTTAAGGCATGTAAAACATTTCATGAAGGTAATTGTTGTAAGCAACATTGATCAAGAAAAATCATAGCTATAGTCCATAATTTTGGTATGAAACCTCGTAACATTTTTGAAACCAAATATGACGACGGTAAACTATAATTCACTGCATTGTTTAGTTGTGTACATACTGCAATGCCCGTCGACCTCTTAAAAAAATTAATATTGAACTTAGTATAAGTTATATAAACAGTATTATATTAATTGTGTAAAATCAGAACAGTATTCCATTTTGCTTTGTATATTAATAGTGGAATCACTCAACGTTGTTGAAAAAGCCAAGGGAAATACAGGCAGAACTTCAAAATTTCTATTTTAGTGTATTTTTTACTTGCGCATATACTTTACACTGCTCGACCGCAAACTTTCGTTAAACTTCAATTTTTTTTTCTGAACAAGATTTTTCGGGAAAATATTATTCTTATCATGTTAACAACATCAGAAGATAGAAATTTAACGCTGTCGACACTGCCATTTATGCCAACATTGGGTCATGTAAAGAACTTCAATTTTTTGAGTCTACACATTCCCCAAACCCATCTCCATTGCATAAGCAAACAGAATATCGTAATAAATCAATAGTCACATAAAGAAATGAAGAACATGTGGATATATATGATTTCGTATAAGACTTGCTGAAGTCTTCAACTATGTGTGAAGGAAGATAAAACCAGCGTCATATATCTTCCAAAGTTAATCAGATTGTCTTCTTCGCTGTTTGGGGACGCTGTTCATCACAGTTATTCGTATCACGTTAAAGTGGTTGGGTTGGTGTGTCTCATTTAACATCGAATGTGATAACACAGCACGGTAGAACGAAGCTAGATTGTAATGCAAGTTGAAGTTAAGATAACTGATAACATCACAAGCTGCTCAGTTTATCCAATAGTACCAGTAATGATGGAACTGAATAATTAAATCCAAAATCCTTATAAAGTGACACAAAACAGTGTATCAAATATGTGAGACACAAAGATTGTCTGCATTTGGGTATATTAAGTTCAAAGTCCACCTAAAACGACACAAAACAGTGTATCAAATAAGTGAGACACGAGATTGGATAATGAAGGTTTATTAAAAATTTGGTAATCAGAGTCAGTGACCTGGTTTTTAACGACAAAGATCAAGTTAAACTAAGAGGTATTCAACAATTATGTGTTGATATTATGCGGCCCGGTCAAAATGACATTAATGTTACAGTACAACGTAAAATATATGTTAAAGACATGTTAAAGGGATATTCCCCGGCAGATAATGTGAAACTTATAAAAACGAGCACTATATGCCACACTGATAGTTAAACACTCCATCTCGAATTATCGGTAATTCGAGCTAAGGTTGATTGGATGAAACCAGGAAGGAAATCGAAGTGCATGATGGTCTGTGTTGTCATACGCCTAAATGCTCTTCAAAAGCTTTACTTAGGCTATTATAATCTTCTTGTTGATTTATCCTCGAAATCTGAACCACCCTCGAATGTTTCTTATCTGTCAATTTTCACTTTATTGGCGTAACCACCGTGGGGTGAGGCGAGGGGGTTCTCCAAATATCTGTCAGTCTCCCCTACAAACAATTTTCAACAATGTGTTTTCTTTGTTAGAGAATAGCTCATGCCTGCCCTCTCCTTACATAATCTTTGACCCCCCCCCCCCCCTCAAAACGGAAGTCTAGCTACGCCCCTGGTTCCCTGTATTTATCATTTTATCCAATGCAACTGTTTTGCATAATTTTTTGTCTCCTGTGCATAACGATGGAAATATTCAAAAAACTGAACAGAGCACACTTCCTCTGAATGAACAGCGCACTTCCCCTGATGACGTCACACACTCTGTTGTTGTTGATGATATAATTACAGGAATATCTCCAGCTAGAGCAGGGTTTCCCTAACGTTATCCCCCCGCGAACCCCCTGTGGATGTCAGCGTTGTCCACGAACCCCCAACTTTTCGAGACACAATCTGAGTCATTATTATACTATAATAAGCATGCATAACAGTGCTTCGTAAAAGATCAAGTTCATAGTGTAATATTGTAATGCAAAAAAACTTCAAGATCAGATCAGCTCTTTATCTTCACGACGTACTGTCATGCGTACACCAACTTCACCAAAGTCATGCGGCCTGTGTCTGTTTCATAATTCAGTTATTTATCACATGCACGGTATGGTACTACTATGGCAACATATGCTTAAGGAACGCGAAAAGAGTTTATTGATAGGTACGACTTTTGTACATTACTAAATTATATGATATATCAGATTTTAATTCAACAAAAAGTACTCTAGATTTGACTTTCAGAAACGTCTCACGAACCCCCTGGGATGGACTCACGCACCCCATGGGGGTTCATGCACCCCAGTTAGGGAACCTCTGAGCTAGAGGATTGAATAGTCCATCTCTTCCGGTAATAAAATGCTATGAAGATGTGGTTTTGACCAACATATGAAGAACATTTCTATAATTTGTTGCCAACAGAAGATCCCTTACAGAGAGGAAGCATATCAGTATGAACTTTGACCTCACGAAGTATTACCTTAACTACGGTTACTCTTCACATTTTACGTCACAACCAGGTCTCTAAAAAAGTGTAAAGGAATCAATAGATATTAAGGCCGATTGTTTTAAGAGATGATATACAATGAAGATAAGAAGCTTTTATTTTTATCTGTAATTAGTTTGAATTTACGATAACAACTTTGAACCCATTAAAATTAGCCTAATACCTACAAAGCAGTAATATAGGACTGAACGAGGTGATCCTATACAAGAGGAATATCTCATTCAGTGTGTATGTGTGTGTGTGTGGTCTCTCAAGCTACAGGAAACATCACAAAAAGGGGAAAAACTACAGGAAAACTTTTAAATAAACTTAAAGTGAAAATGGAAAAGCTTCGTTTGCTCGTGCTTCTTTCCGTTGTAAGTACAGTCCTGTGTGTCGAACAAGTGGGTAATGCAGACGATAGTAAGTGTATTTTTTTCTCTTGTTTGTAAAAAAAATATATGAAAAAAATTAGATATGGAATGATTTTGAGGCTAAATTTGAAGGAATTGTTAACGGATATAATATATCGATGCTTATAGAAATAGATGAAGAGAATAATGACAATCAATATTTAGTAGCTTCTTCAGCAAATTGAATGCACAATTATTAATTATTCCACATCGCTTATCAATACAAAAGATGATTACAAACATATTTTTTACATGAACATTAATGTTTGGTATGCTTCCATCTGTGGATGACGGGGGATTGATTTCGGGCTCGGGGTTAGGATTAGGGTAAATGAAGGATGGACTAAACATTTTTCTTTAATCATATAAGAACAGCGTATAGTCATGATTATGATCATTTTCAAGTTTGGATCAAGCTGTATAGATATTCGTTTAACTGAATTTTCTCAGTGGCTGTTATTTTTTATATTTTTGTGCTTGTTCTGCCTTAATTGCATATCTCTCTTGCATATAAGAAATGGATTGATATAGTATTGACGTTGATCTGATACTTCTCTGAGATAAGCCCGTTGCTTTATGGATTGACTTGGAGGAAGGAAAGATGAAAATAAACAATTGCATCTTCACCCAGGGCTCTGATATTGAAGTAACTGCTTAAAATATCGGAGAAACTAACAAGACCCTGTAGGTGTCATCCCAAATAAGGAAACACGTAGGTTTAACCGTCCCCCCCCCCCAACCGCCCCCCCCAAAAAAAAAGATATATATAAACATACGAAAATGTTGCCATATAATCTCCGTACTTAAACTATTTTATCAATATATTTAAAAGAACACTTTACAAGAGAGCCACCCCACATTCTCTCTGCCCCCTCCCCACTCTCTCTCTCTTTCTCTGAAATCCAACTTCTCTTTCTTACGTAAGAAAAGCATTTGAATTCAAATTCTATAGGTCTCAGAACAATACATAATGTTTATGACGGTTTCAAATACCTTGTCAACTGTACGAGATTTCATAATTGTACTTTACAGATGTTTGGCCAACGTTCCTTAAGGTTCTAGGTATCCTTGACGAGGTTTCTCCGAGAGACGAACCATGCCGTCTGGAATATGTAAGCATCAACTTTCTTTGACCACACAAACTATAAAAATGAAAAAAAAAATACATGGAACAACAATAAATATATCAAATATTTCCTGAAATCTATAATTTCATATCATACTGGCTATAATACAACTAAAGTATATACTACACTTGATTTCGTTTTGTGTATGAATACGTCACATGCATAATATAGTGTTTGTCACAAATATTATATTGAACATTTTTTTCTTCTTTAAAGTACAGATAACAATCAGCTAGCAAATGTAGCTTGCCTATTTGTATACAAGGTTAACTGGTACAAATTAGACTGATCCTACAATGTCTCTCTTATAGTACATACAAAATGACTTAACGAATATAACGTTATTCACATTGCGTATTTTTTTCTTACGTGGAAGCAGAAGATATTTCATTAAATCGTCTTGGTTTTTGTTTATTTGTGCGTGATTTTCAGGAACATCCTTACACGTTTGACTGTGACGTGGACAGTACGTCTGGGCCACCTGCAACGTCAGGTATATGTCGTACCTCAGCTAAGTAACGAAAAATAGTGAACAGTTCATATATTAATGATTACTCCTCCACGCAAACGAAATATTCTTACACATTCATTTATGAAAAGCTGCAAATACGTGAAGGCTTTGAAGTTGGGAATTACTCTTAACTAATTGTTGTAAGTTCATTACCGATGCAGGCCTTATACAGGCTTGTTAAGGTACACAACATAGACCCACCCTGTTGAGTCAGTCCAACTCCTTTAGAACACATATTCGTTACCTACATGTCACCCTTCCACAGCACTATGAGTAGAAAGAATATCTTGTCTTTTTCTTATCAGATAAAGGTTTAAAGATGTTTTGATTACTTTGAAGATTGAGATGCAAGTACCACACAGAGTGATACAAATGTGTCCTACCTGGCTACATTTACTCCATACTATTTATCGTTGTAATGTTTCGTTCATGCATCCATGACGCTATCACTTTAGTTGTACAAGCCCTATTACAACTGATAACAATTCTGGTCTGGTGTCGTACCAATCCAGCAGTTCAGTTACGTTGCATCTGAATCGGTACATACACAGATGATAATATCCACCTATAGCGATTAGTTGACAGTAACTACCTACTTTCTGCTTAAAAAGAAGTAAACATTATAACGGTACAATGGTTATTATTTTTTCTAGTTCACGAACTTCGTCCACATGATATATCTATCGTCGGTGCAATGGGAGATTCCTTGACGGTGAGTAAAAGACGGAGATTAGACTTCTTCGTTTTGGTCTGCTTCTCGCTTTTCAGTTTTTGTTTTATACTATCCTTACATACCATTGAAATCCCTTTCCTTGGCTTTTTACGCGACTGCATATCATATGAGTGTCATAGCCTTATGGCTTCTAACCAGTACCCTCCCGTATACCCCTCCAAGCAAAGTTGATCCTTCCTAATAGTTCAAAAGCTTCCGAATATTTCATGTAAATTTAATTGACTTGTTCGAGGAAAGTGCGTGCTATGAGGTTAATGCAACAACCATAACCAATACTTTTGTTAACAGTGCCTCGTCTACAAGAAAATGTTGTAAACACCATCAAATTTCGGCAGTTGCTCATAACCACTTTTTAATGTAACCAGAGGAGCGTTTTGATTCCATTAGTCAAACACCATCCTTCTCATTAAATTTT
This sequence comes from Apostichopus parvimensis, assembly GCA_000934455.1. Taxonomy (NCBI): domain Eukaryota; kingdom Metazoa; phylum Echinodermata; class Holothuroidea; order Aspidochirotida; family Stichopodidae; genus Apostichopus; species Apostichopus parvimensis. Next base: position 78,666 of record KN885131.1, read on the forward strand.
CATCATCCCCCTTTGTTTAAATCTTCTGATAGGCTGCTTTCGGTGCAGATGCGTGTACTTTGAATGAAATGGTAGGAGAATACAGAGGGCGCTCTTGGCCGTACGTATAGTTCTATGTTACTTTAACTTTTGACTTGTACTTAAACTTGTACCTGTCTACACCCTACTCACGAAATGTTATTTAAATGTTATGTTGTATTGTACAAAATAAAAAAAGCTATTTAGTATAGTCTATGTTTGAAGGACATTTCTTTAGAAGTACTGAACTGGTAATAATTTTGCACACGAAATTATAATCTTCGTTCTACAAATTAATTATTAGCCAATTTTACGTTCCCACGTACAACATTATTGTTTGTTTTGTTTTTATTTCTAACATGAGCCAATATGTTTGTGTTCTTCAGAATTGGCGGTGATCTAACAATTGAGGAAGTATCGACACTTCCAAGTAAGTCTTACTTCTGTTTTCAACTCTTGCTGTTTTGCGTTGAGATAAAACAATATTGGTACAAAGGGTATATACGTCGTACAGAAAATGGACGCCTATGTAGTCCAACACTATACCATTCTCTACTTCTACCAATGAAGAAACATTTTTTCTCACTATAAAAATGGGTCTTCCGGGGTCCCAAGATTACTATTATGTTGGATGGAGTACTTTTGAAAGAGCTTAGTGGGGGGGGGGGGAGGGGGGCGGGTTTGCGCAAGTAATATGCCTGTTGTGACACGTGGTCGCCCTGGATGGTCGATAGCACTACAATTGTCGTTATTTACGATTCTCAATTTCAAAATGTATTTATTTGAAGAACAAACGTAGCATAGAGTATTTGCAGAAGATACCTTATATGCCTTTCTATGTCGAAGTATAAATTTGTGCTCTGAACTTACATGTCTTGTAGACTGTTGCATGGTATTCATCTAAATCATTGATGACATGCCGATACCATAAAGGGTCGTCCGTTTGGGGAGGAGGCAGCTCGTCCCTATACTTTTCTCACTCATGTCATATGACTATAACTTCCGGGAAAGGGGAGGGGGCTTGTTAATTGGAAGAAGACTTTTGTCAGTACGTTTATAGTTATGTCGGTAATTCGAAGCTGCAACATTCCACAAGATTTTCAAGACGATTTTTGCCCTCACCCTGATACCCCTTTTCAGCATAAGTCACAGACAGCAGAATGAAATATTTCATCTTCATTCTTTTATTTAAGATATTCTCAAGAAGTACAATCCTAACCTGATGGGATATTCCATCGGTATATCGGGATACAATTCGGAAGAATCAGCTTTTAATACTGGGAGCAAGATCTGAGTGAGCAAATATTTTTTTTTTCAGTTCGCAGTGTTTTTCTTCCTTGAGTTCTGCTCGTTTCATTTATATACGTAACTATTTTAACTCAAATAATCCTTCATGCAGCAACATTTAGTTACTTTGGTTACTTTATTTCCTAGTCTGTAGACTTCAGCTGTAAACCTCATCCCTATAAAACTTAACAAAATTCTAAAGTGTGAAAGTATTATATGTATTTTGGTTAGGCTGTAAAACTTCCGTATTAATTATTCGTAAGTAAAGTGCTCCATCTTGTTCAACAGACACATGACAATTATGACAGAGGAAATGATACGGAGAATGAAAGCACATCCAGAAGTTAACTACGAGGCAGATTGGAAGCTTGTAACAGCTTTTATCGGCGGCAACGATCTTTGTCAATACTGCTACAATTTCCACAAGTATTCCGCTGAACAGTATGTGGAGAACATCAAACAAGCTCTAGACATCCTGCACAAGGAGATGCCGAGAACTATTGTGAATGTGATGGGGATTCTAAGAGTTACGGATGTTGATCATCTCAGTGGTCTCAAGTGTGATGCAATTCACATGTAAGTTACCCAGTAGTGATGTGACCATTGATTCACAGATGCCTCAGTCCGTTTGGACAGTGGCGCGTCGAGAGCCTGGACTGACACCAGGAACAATAATGTAACTGGCTCGTTTAACGAACCCTCTCCTGAATTTACATCTGCCTTTGCGTCCCTGATGTCGTTCTGATTCTTCTTCATCCAGGATTAAAAGAGTTAATCAGAAAAAATAGTGAAACTCATGGCATCTGAGAATATTAGTAAAGTGCTTGCACAGTCAATTGAAACATAACGGAATGCTTAAATAAAGAGTTATGTGTCTCGAATAGCAAATTTCGTATCAGTAAAATGTTTTCTCTTGGTTCTGAATGTAAAAGAACTTCTCCTTTCTGTATGGGATATAACCTGGGACTGTTTGGGAGGTGTGAGAAGAGAGAAGACGTCTTTTTCGCTATAAACAGCCATCGCTTAATTTGGTGAAGAGGCATACAACAATTTAGTGCAATGATTCATTAGCGTGATCTTCATGGACATGCATTTAATTATCTTCTCTTTTTTCGACTGCTTCAGTTAATTTATTTTAGATTGATGAAAATGCAGCAATAAACATATAAATGAACACAAAAGATAACAATTACAGTAGTCATAACAGGTCCTCCCATACCGCCTATTTGCGGGCAGTGCGTTTCCTAGAATACAGTTGGTCGTTATCATGCATAGTTGTTATCAAGTGTGAACTAATTTTAAACTATATTTGTTTCCCTTCTCTTTAGTCTTGCTTGCGGTTGCGCGACCTTCCAACAAGGTGATAAATATGCTGAACTTCTCCAATTGATAGAGGATTACCAGGTACCGTTCATTTCATCTCATCAGTGAAATTATCTCGCTTTATTACAGACATAAAGAAAAATATGTCTAAAGACATCTGTCAGTTAGTATTGAATCTCGCCAATAGATAAAGTAACGATTGCAGTTAGACAGGCACCTAGATCTGGTTTTTTGTTTATCAAACGATACAACATAAAAAAGAGACTCATATATTGAAAATTCACACAGTAAATATACATATGGTAAATTACGATTAAAAGCCATATACTAGAAAACTACAACTGAGAGCAACGAATCAAAAGACGTCTAAATATACTAATGAACGTTTTATATTCTGTATGTAGGGCTAAGTATGGATGTAGCACGACAGATCTACAAACATTATGTAATGTACGCCCGACTTTACTTTTCCGCACTTCATATTGTTCGGAACGGTTATGGTGTCGGCAGTTTCGTCGGTGGGGTTGAGGGGATCAGAGTGGCGGGTTGGGGTGGGGAGGAGGCGTGTGTGTGCGCATCACTTTAACCTACAAAGTGTTGTAGGAGTTTCTCTAAAAGCTGTCATATCAAATGAGCATACAATGTTTTATCTAAAAGCGGTCTACCCAGCACGAGTTAACACATTCTGGAGTAGTGTAGGTTATAGTGTACGTACTTAGATCTTTAGCCAAGTTCTATACTCAGCACGAATTAACACGTTATGAAGTAGTGTAGTTTAGAGTGTATGTATACTTAAATCTTTAGCCAAGTTCTATACTCAGCACGAGTTAATGTTATGAAAGTAGTGTAGGTTGTAGTGTACGTACTTAGATCTTTAGCCTAGGTCTAATCAGCACGAGTTAACACGTTATGAAAGTAGTGTAGTTTAGAGTGCATGTACTTGGATCTTTAGAAAAGTTCTACACTCATCACGAATTAACCCGTTATGAAGTAGTGTAGTTTAGAGTGTATGTATACTTAAATCTTTAGCCTAGATCTACTCAGCAAGAGTTAACACGTTATGAAAGTAGTGTAGGTTATAGTGTATGTACTTAGATCTTTAGCATGGGTATACTCATCACGAGTTAACACGTTATGAAGAAGTGTATAGGTTATGGTGTACGTACTTAGATCTTTAGCCTAGGTTTATACTCAGCACGAATTAACCCGTTATGAAGTAGTGTAGGTTATAGTGTACGTACTTAGATCTTTAGCCTAGGTCTATACTCATCACGAGTTAACACGTTATGAAAGTAGTGTAGTTTATAGTGAATGCCTTGTTTAATTTTGTTAAAGCATCCCATTTATCTTGGTATTTTCTTCTTGGACAGACGTTGCTGGAGAATTTGATAATGAGTGGTCGATACGATACGAAGGATGATTTCACTGTTGTTTATCAGCCATACCTAACGAAAACAAGGTTCCCTCTATTACCTGTAAGTATTATCAACTGAAACAACAACAAAAGAATATGAAAATAGATTCATATAATGCAATATCAGTGAGTTTTTGTGACAATTTGTCGTGATATTGGGAATCCCCCTCCCCCTCCCCCTCTCCCCAGCCTGACTTTATCTCCTGTCAGAAGGCTAGAGGAGTAATCCCTCAACACACCCTTATTCTATAATATTATACATACAATGATACATTCTTGCTTGCAATTAACTATGCGAACTGGGCAAAAACATTGTAGATGAAAGGGAAATACGTTACATAACTGTAAATTAAAAAAAAGGTCGAGTTTGGATAAAATTAATAAGTTCCCATATTCTCTTGCACATTAATTGTCCCCTATTGCGGTATCTCAGTCAGCGTGATTTAATAATACTGGTTTTGCTTTTCACACGTGTTATTATACAGAACATGGACGCAGATGCGTCATACTTTGCTCCCGACTGTTTCCACTTTAGCGGGAAGGGTCACGGAACGATGGCTAAGGAGTTATGGAATAATATGGTAAGATATGAGATTGTAATAAGCATTGGGCACCGAAACTACCGGCAACGTTTAAAATGAAAGAAAACATAGACTGATTGGAAGACATCATCTTCATCGTATAGCCCGTTCTGAAACATCATATCATTATGATGTGTACGCAGAGGGTCGAAGACTTGAAACTTACGAACGTGACAGCAGGTGGATCGTAAAAACCATTATAGAACTTTCAGGATCGAAAACTAAGTAGTTGCTCGGTCTTAGGTTCATTCGTTTTTCTATAGACATTGACATGGTTATTAATTTGCACAGCTTTTGCAGTGCTTTGAGTTTCGCAATATATATTTTATATATGTATATGTATGTATATGTATTGTCAGATTCAAAACACTAGGGGTGGACTGTATGTACAGTCGTAACACGTACGTAATACTTTCACAACAGTAGAAGCACTGTGGTCGAGTGGTATACGGACTTAGATATGTGACACGAGGGTACGGGGTTCGATTCCTACTTTCGCCTGATGATTCCCGAAATGACGAGAAGCATGCAGTCGTGTGTTGATCTTTAATAAGACATCTAAATAAAAACTGTTTAAATGGTTAAAGCTCATTATAAATGATTTTTGTTTCAGCTTGAACCTGTCGGTCAGAAGTCTGCCGAATGGGATCCACCAGAAAACATTCAATGCCCAACAAAGGTGAGCATTGTCAGGCTTGTTATACTTTACATGTTTAATGACTTCATATCGCAATTAAATTTGGACCTCTTATTGTAACTGTTAGTTCTTACGTGCGCGAGTGAGTACATTTGAATGAACTGTCACAATATATCAATATGTACAGGGGCGTAAACACGGGGGCAAATAACAGGTACATCACCAAAAGAAATGATATCACAAATTGTCATACGGTCATACTCTGAGCAGAGGAAGGAGGTATGTCAGAGCGACGATTGTTGGTTAAATTTTTGTTTTATCGGAAAAATCATGCAAATTGTCGGGAAAAGTCCTCTTGTCGAGGATAGTTTCCTCCAGGTTGTTAGATAGTCACACTCGCCCATTTTGTAGAGCTGATAACATTTTGTGAAGTGAACACCTCCGCCCCCCCCCCCCCCCCCCCCCCCCCCCCCCCCCCCCCCCCCCCCCCCCCCCCCCCCCCCCCCCCCCCCCCCCCCCCCCCCCCCCCCCCCAACCCGTCTCCTCTCCCAATCCGCCCTGTCGATCGAATTGACACAGATACTCCCATTTCACATGCTGTACATTAAACCATGATTAAAAAATTCCCTATATTAATGGGAAAATGTTATCTCTAGGTGTCATCGTTACGATTGGACTTAGAGTGTAGTTTTATAGATAAATACACTCTTCGAATTATAATTTTCACAGGAAAATCCCTACATCTACACGAACATGAACAGCGGTCTATCACCCGAAGAGTACGCACCGCTCAGGGCAGACGCCACCACCTTCAGGCTCTCTCTCGTCAGTCTGGTGTCGTTAATCCTTGCGTTCCTTCTGTGATCGGATCCTATACAGGTCATCGCGGGAAGGCCATACATGTCCGTACAAAGGGGGAGGGGGGGGGGTACTTAGGGTTCGGACGCAACACCAGAAATGATTTTCTGCCACGGATGAACAACTAAATTAATAAATCAATAAAAATTAATAATCAAATCAAATCCAAAATCCAAATCGCGTTATATTGACTTTCGGATAAATTCTTCCGTTCTTTGTTCGGCAACAGTGCCTCCCAGCTTAAATTAACTTCTGCTTTCTGTTTGACCAAAATTTGGTAACCCGATATATTAGAGATTGCTCAACACTATGATCAGGAGGGTCTGGAATATTCAAAACGTTTTATGTTTGATTAATATGACATAAAACGATGAATTCAAGACCAAATCACCTGTACCGACCGATTGAGTTGGTCATTGGTCAGTATCGCCTATTAATCGATATTGTAGTTTGAACTACTATTCGTAAAAGTTTGAAACACAACCACTAATATATTTTCATTGTCAGTCATGGCTGTTTATCTAATGTATGGCTGCAGTACGACGACGGTTGGTATAAATACCTATAACTATTCGTGGCTACGTCGCTAGTACAGTTACTATTCAGTTCCTCACCAAACTATCTTTCGTGTGACCATAAACGTACTTGTTTAATTGTGTTAAAGCATCCCATTTCTCTTGGTATTTTCTTCTTGGACAGACCTTGCTGGAGAATTTGATAATGAGTGGTCGATACG